>BLSH010145457.1:445607-462785 GCA_018402905.1 Glandirana rugosa | reverse complement strand
CATTTTATAAGTGGTCAGAAACTTGTAAATAACTCATGAAAAAATAGTTACGTTAAAACCAAGCACACCATTGTTTTTCTTGTGAAATTCCCAATAAGTTTGATGTGTCACATGACCCTCTTCCTATTGAAAAAACAAAAGTTGGATTCAAAATGGCCGACTTCAAAATGGCCGCCATGGTCACCATCCATCTTGAAAAGTTTCCCCCCTCACATATACTAATGTGCCACAAACAGGAAGTTAATATCACCAACCATTCCCATTTTATTAAGGTGTATCCATATAAATGGCCCACCCTGTACATTTCAAGATTAATATAAACCATTTCTAGGTTTTACAGATTTTGTTTTTGGTTCATATAGATAAGCTTTGTTTTTGTTCTAAAACAACCAAATAACGTGGTTTGTATTTCTGAACTGGTAAAGTTCCTGTTCCTGATGTTTATGCCTGCTGCTACTACAGTAGACTGTTGGCTTCCCAGCCAGTAGTCCTGTGGTAATGACATGTATGTTGGCTTACTTTCCTTCAAGAAATGTATAAAATACATTTGCATATTAATACAGAGGAGTCGGGGAGTCGGAAGTACAAAAAAACGAGGAGTCGGAGTCGGAACATTTATCTACCGACTCCACAGCCCTGCACAAAACATCAGCAAAAATACAGACCTTGTCTTTTTTAAAGTCCAAACAGACACAGAGCTCCCTCAGATCCCTCTCTGAGAAGCTGATTGGTTTCTATGCGGAAGTGAGCCTAATTTTGCACTTTCCAGCTTAGTAAATAAACCCCACTGTGTTGTACAGATCACCCGCATACTGTGATAGTTGGGCTATTTGGCAGTCCTAGGAACTCATAGCTCACTGCAGATTGAACTGGATAAATAACTTTAATATGTACAGCCCAATTTTTTTTTTCATTAGTAGGAAATGGATATTAGAACATCTGTCCAGTGTTGTCTTTGGCCACACCAGATAGATTAACCTCTCTGTCTTGAGCGCTGTTGTCAGTGGGGCTGAAAGTGACCGAAATTGTACCATTTTTGAGTTGTCACTGAAACAGTAATTGAGAAAATCTTCAGGATTGAAGAAAAATAAAATGAGTTGGGTCTCCATTGTGGCCCAGGAGCAAATGAATTGCCCTAATGCAGTATTCATTAACCCATAAACCAGCAGGGTCTGGTCAAACTCTCATGATTGGTGGACACGGGGTATAAAAAGGGATGGTTAAATGAGTTGGCCTATTTTCCAACAGATTAAATTCTACAACTTGCTTCATATTAGAAACAAAGCGGATGAGCTTATGCAGCTTTATCCATGAACTACATTGCTTATCAACACGGGTTATCTTCATGATGAAGTTTAGACACAAATTTTAAGTTAACATTAAATGTGATCATTTAATCTGTTATTTATTTTACTGCCATGAGCAAATAATCAAAATGAAATCTGTGCTTTTTCTAGTAAAGGAAAAACAATTTCGCTAATATAGTTTGTTTTATATGACTATTTGTCACATGGTTCTTACAGTATGTTGGTAAAGTAGTGTAAGATTTAAGGATCGAGTGATAATGGTATTGGGGGCGATGAGAATTTGAAACATTAGTTGAAGAATCTCAGCAACCATTTACATGTTCTTCCTCTTCCCTTTTAGCAGAGAGAATTATCCTTTTACAGAACTTGGCATGTGCCAACAATAAAAGAAGAATCGCCCATGGAACGAATGCTCCAATATGCTTGGTCAATTAAGTGGACCTGTAGTCTAGAAGTAAACATTCACAACCCAAAATGTAGCCTCACAATATAGCCAAGAATGCAGCAGGCTGTGCAGAAACATCAACAAAGCCCGCGCCATCCCTGCTGCAGGCCGCATCCATCCTCGCCATCTTCCTTCCGGCTGTGTGACTGGCCGCAGCTGCTTCACGTCACTTCCGCGCATGTGTACGGGAGACGTCAGTCACGGTACTGTCTTCTGAACAAATGGCACGGGCGGGCGTTTCTTCAGAGCGCATGCGCTGATGACATCATCGGCGTAGTATACAGGCGCACGTTTAGGAGATTTCTACAGTACCTATTGGTAAGCCTTATTCTAGACTTACCTATAGGTACAAGTGTTACAGGGAGGTGTACAACCTCTTTAACCACTTCAGCCCCGGAAGGATTTCACACTTTAGGACAGAGCACTTTTTGCTAATCAGCACTGCGTCACTTTAACTGACAATTGCGCGGTCATGCGACGTTGTAACCAAATGAAATTTGCGTTTTTCCCACAAATAGAGCTTTCTTTTGATGGTATTTGATCACCTCTGCGTCATTTCTGATCGCCGCTATAAACAAAAGAAGAGCGACAATTTTGCAAAAAAAAATAAAAAAATTTCTTACTTTTTGCTAAAATACAAATCCAAAAAAAAATATAAAAAATTTTTTTTTCCCAACGGTTTTGCCCGATTTATATTCTTCCTCATATTTTTGGTAAAAAAAAATCGCATTCGGCATTTATTGATTGGTTTGCGCAAAAGTTGCCGCGTTACGGACGATGAGAATTAATTTCTGGGGTTTTTATTTCATTTTATTTTATTTTTTTTTTTACTTGTAATGGCGGCGATCTGCGATTTTTAGCGGTACTGCGATATTGCAGCGGACATGTCGGACCATTTTGACACTTTTTTTGGGACCATTGGCATTTATACAGAGATCAGTGCTATAAAAATGCACTGATTACTGTGTAAATGCCATTGGCAGTGAAGGGGTTAACCTGCAGGGGGCGCTCTAATGGTTAACAGTTTTCCCTGGGCGTGTTCTAACTGAGTGTGGGCTGCCCTGGCTGGGGAAAGGGGATGATCACGGCTTACATATAGAGGATGCGTGTGATCATCGCCCTTCCCCCTTCAACAGAACGGAGATCCGTGATTACATACACGGACCTCCGTTCTTTCACTGCAGGGGGGCCATTGCGGGTAGCCGTCGGAGATAGAGTCCGCCGCTCCCACTCCCTGACCCCCCCCCCCCCGGACACAGTGAGCGGGCCCTCACAACACTAGTTATCGCAGCTGTCGTCATATGACGATGGTTTGCGATAACGAGCCACTCTGTCGCCGTCAGACTGCGGTCGGCGGTCGGCAAGTAGTTAAGTATTCTTTGCAAAGTGAAGTTTTACCTCATTTACTAAGCTCTGGAATAACTGCACTTGCAGTGCACAGTATATTTTCCTTTAGTAAATGAACCCCCATGTGTCCTTATACACATAGACATCTATAGGCAGGAGCATTTAGGGGTAGAGATCTGAATGCACCAAAATCACGTTCCGGAGAGGAGTGTTTGGGCAGTAAAAAGTCTGACTTGCCTAAACGTGTGTAAACCTGCTTAACCACTTACGGACCACCCGTCCTCGTTTTACGTTGGTACTTTGACGTGGAATACCGTTGTTATGGTAGCAGATAGCTACCATAACTCGGATATCGTTTTTTACAGAGGGCGGTCCACTTTCAGATAGAAGTGGTCTCTGCGGCGATTCGCCGCAAGATCACTTTTATAGGGGGCGGAAGAGATGCCCATCCTCCCTCCGATTTCCGGTTGTCTCCGCTACTTACCGGAGCCATCGGTAGCGGCGGAGACGATCCAATCCTATCCTATCCCCTCAATGCCTGGATGCAGACTGAGGGGAAGATGGCCCCCCACTCGGCTCCATAGCATTGAAGGGCAAAAGCGACGTCAAACGTCACTTCCGCCCATTGCTCTTAAAGGGTAATTTTTTTTTTATATCAGATTACATTTATTTATTTTTTATTGCATTTTAGTGTCAATATGAGATCTGAGGTCTTTTTGACCCCAGATATCACATTTAAGAGGACCTATCATGCTTTTTTCTATTACAAGGAGTGTTTACATTCCCTGTAATAGGAATAAAAGTGACCCCAAAAAAATGTTTTAAATAGACAGTGTAAAAATAAAAAGTAAAATAAATAAGAAAAATAATAAAAAAATATTTTTAAAGCACTCCGTCCCGCCGAGCTCCTGCGTAAAAGCAAACGCATACGTAAGTCGCGCCCGCATATGAAAACTGTGTTTAAACCACACATGTGAGGTATTGCCACAATTGTAGAGTGAGAGCAATAATTTTAGCACTAGACCTCCTCTATAACTCAAAACTGGTAACATGCAGAAATGTTTAAACAACGCCCATGGAGATTTTTATGTGCCAAATTTTGTCGCCATTCCACGAGCGGGCGCAATTTTGAAGCATGACACGTTGGGTGTCAATTTACTCAGCGTAACATTATCTTTCACAATATAGAAAAAAATTGGACTAACTTTTCTGCTGTCTTATTTTTTAACTCAAAAAAGTGAATTTTTTTTTAAAAAAAAGGTGCTTGTAAGACCACTGCGCAAATACACCCTTTATTATCTAGGATATTAGAATATATATATATATATATAATGTTTGGGGGTTTTAAGTAATTTTCTAGCAAAAAAACTGATTTTAACTTGTAAACACCAAATCTCAGAAAGAGGCTCTGTCCTTAAGTGGTTAAACAATAGGTGTGTTTGAGCATTCATTGATTTGACTTGCCAGAATAAATGACTATTTTGGCCAATAAAATTAATAAACACCCAACGCTTGTGTCTGAAGACGTCTGAATGCATTTTATAACGCTACTTTTTTCCTAGCAGTAGAAAGATGTTCAGAAGAGCTGTGTGTGCATGAGGTTTTAGTAAAAGCCTTTATAACTTAGATCTGCTTTATGCTAAATGATCAGGAATACCATTTTGTAATGTCTAAGGGGATATGGAAAAGTACACCTGCATTTTATAAACTATCCATGTGGACAAATTAAAGTGGTTGTAAACCTCAGGCATGAAATATAAACAAAGCATATCCTTCTATAGTGTGTCACTTTTGTCTGCTGCTTAGTTCCTCTGCTATCAGCAGGAATCCTTTCTGACAAGTTTGCCTGACACCAAGAGAAAAAAGGTGACAGGGGAGGGATCTCCAGCTGATTGACAGCATCAGCTCTGTTTCTGTGTGCTGTTTGAAGGGGGGGGGACCCTTCCCTTTCATCAGCTCTCAGAGCTCTCTTCGCCGAGCTCTGCAGAGTGTAACTTCAGCTCTCTCCCCCCTTTTTTTCTGAACTCTCGGACAAGCTTAATTCAGTACTTGTAGAGAAGAGAAGACTGCAGATAGACAAATATAACTTATGTAGGAGGATTTGTTTCATTCACTTTACTAGGTATATGTAAGGGTTTAGGCTGGATTCACACCTATGCATTTTTAGTGCTTTTTGCATTTTGCAGATTTGCACTGCAGGACGTGTTCCATAGGAAACCCTGTTAAAGTGGTTGTCTACCCAATCTTTGTACTTTTACCTACAGGTAAGCCTATAAGGCTTACCTGTAGGTAAAATGAATATCCCCTAAACCTGTACGGTTAAGATGTTGTGGCGTTACGGCGCATGCGCCGTGTACGTCCCGACGCATGCGTCGTGTATGTCCCGGCAAAGGCCCGGCAATAGGGCCAGACCTTGCCGGAAAGACTGGGCACGCAAAGGAGGGACGTATCGCGGCTCCGGCCAGTCACAGCGCTCAATAGGACTCAAATAAGTTAAAATACACAAAATTTTATTTCGTCATACAAATATAAAAAAAAGAAAAAATCAAATATAAATTCCATCACATGTGGTAGTATACATTACAACACTACCACTGGGATACAGTTGATTGGAATGATCCAAATTTAATCACATTGCCTGTATGTTCAACATGTTTCGCAATTCTTTGCTTCATCAGGAACTTTTTATAGGCGTGCATAAATTCTAGGCGTGCATAAATTCTAAATGGAGAACAAATAATTTATTTGTTATCCATTTAGAATTTATGCACGCCTTTAAAAAGTTCCTGATGATGCAAAGAATTGTGAAACATGTCGAACATACAGGCAATGTGATTAAATTCGGATCATTCCAATCAACTGTATCCCAGTGGTAGTGTTGTAATGTATACTACCACATGTGATGGATTTTATATTTGATTTTTTCTTTTTTTTATATTTGTATGACGAAATAAAATTTTGTGTATTTTAACTAATTTGAGTCCTATTATGTTGGCACCATAAAAATCCCATTTTTCTATTTATTTTCAATACATCCACTTTAAGTTTACAAAACCTAGCACACTGGTATACTCATGCAATGCCACTATCTCTGTACAAATATTATCCTTACTGATGTTTGTATAGTTTCTCTATACAAATAAGGAAACTGTTCAGATCAGTCATTGTTGCCATGGTCTTGTGGTAGAGGTATTCTAGCTTAATGTGATTTATGATTTATAACTATGATGGCATTTTTGCCTAGGTTAATATTCTTTACTCGTGTCATGTGGTTGGTATGTCCTACTTCTGAGGTGACAAGTGATTATCACACAATCATGTGTTTGTAATGGCCGGTGTCACATCCACAGTCATTGTGGAGCACTGTCAGCATATTGTGTCACCTTCACATAATAGGTAGGAATTTATAGACTAGATACCTAAAAAAAAAAAAAAAAAAAGCACAGCTTACAACGCATAAAATAAATGCATCTTGCTTATGGCACGAGCAAGCATGACAGCAGTCTGTCTATTATAAAATCACTAGAAATATTGGGTTTGTATAAATTTCATGTTTATATATAAAGAAATTCAGACCGGTATTACCAGTGAACATGTCTGAGCTTTGATTGTGAAAGTGCGTATTTTGCTGCAAAAAGCTTACTTTCTGTCCAGTAATCCCCCTGAAGGATTTGACCGCCAATGAAGAAGGTTTTTACACTGGAGCAAAAACATGACATTTGCCCACAGCATCAAGTCAGGTTTAATATTTTAAATGTAGCAGGGAATCGGGTTGCTTTGGGCTACAGCTCCATGTTGGCACTAGTTTCCCTTTGCTCCAGTTTATATACAGTAAATCCTGTACAGTAGTATGCAAATAGTTAAACAGAGAATATTAGAATCGATTTTGTCTTAATTTATGATAATATTTTTGTAAAGTGTACTCATTTTTCTTTATTTGGTTTATCGTATTAACTTGCTTGCAGTGTTTATATTTTCTTGATAATTTTTCACATACTGATTCAGCGGATATCCCTCTAGTGAATTGAATGTGGGGGAGACAGTGCAATCAGCATGCTGGCTGAATATTTACTATGAGATAGTGTAAGCCCCATAGTGGGTATATTGTATGAAACTTAATTCTACCCATAAAAATAGATTTATAGAAAAAAAAAACATAAATTCCACCCAGCTAAAGTGAAAAAAAAAAGGTAGAAAGCATCTTTAACATCTGATTGTGAACAATTAATCGTTCATTTTAATCATGCTGTTTTTTTTTTCTTTCTTTAAGGCGCTATGGCTTGTGGTCCCGGTTACGAATGTTTCTTATTGCACTAGTTGGCTTCTATATAGCCATTCCATTCCTTGTAAAGATATGTCCTGCAATACAAACTCAGCTGGTCTTTTTAAATTTAGGTAAGTTCTTTTTGTGATTAATTGTTGGAATTGGTTATTATAGCAGCTTCAGTATACAGTACTATGTGCACATTAAAGACCCATTGAACGCTAAAAACCACGTTCTACATTCCACAGTCTGCTAAGAGCTAAAATGTAAGTTCCTTAAAGCGGAGTTCCACCCATTTTATATACTTGATGTCTATTGTATGCTCATACTTTTACCAATGGCAATTTTTTTTTTTGGCATGTAAATACATTTTATTGTATGCTTTCACATACCTCCCAACTTTCTGAGACGGTAATGAGGGACACCTATTAGCAAAAGTATGTAGGCATAGGACACACCCCCTGCCACGCCACCTTAAAAGAGAACTATACAAAAAAAAAATGACTAGTTAAACCCACAAGTGCTTTTTTTTCCACTACTATTCCTTTATATTGGCTTTTTAAATGTACACATACAGCAATTTAGAACTTGGATGAAAGGTTTAGCATTGCAAAACAATTTTTCTCTTACGTTCACTGACAGACGCAGCCCTTCATTGACAAGTGGGGTTTATGCACATCCTACCAGGAGTAGACTAGGCAAATAGAAAAAAAAGCAAGCTGACCCCTCCCAGGGGGCCGTCCTCACTCCAGCATATAACCCCCCTGCTCTGCATAGCATATCAGTTTGTAACAAGCCGTACAAACGCAACACAGAGGGGTGGGTGCTGCGTCTGTCAGTGAACTCAGAGAAAAGGATTTTATGGTAAGTTCTCAGGGGGCCATCCTCACTCCAGCATATAACCCCCCTGCTCTGCATAGCATATCCGTTTTATTATGCCTAGTGCAAGGAGTTAGACCTGGTTCCCTGCTGGGACCTGCGGTTCCACAGATCGTTTCTTCTTTGGGCTTTCAAGCTATCTGATAGAAGACTGCTATCAAGTAGCCGGCTGGGGCATAGAGGATATCCCGAATCCTGAACTTTCCCCAGCGCGGCCGGCCGTTGCGAGCTACCCTTAGCCCTGGCGGGGTCCGCCTCATCGTACCCGTTCCGTGCGGGTGGCCAGTGGGTGATCCTCACTTGCGCCCAGTGACCGGACTCTGCTCTTGTCCAGGGGCGCTTGGCCTGCAGCATCCCTCTCCAACGGATGGGAGGAAGGTCTGCAACCGGGTGACTACCCGCTACGCCCATCGGATTGGTGAGTGACCCCCTCTCTCCCCCCCTAGGGGTGCGGAGGGGGGGCTGGGTGTTTCTAGCAGACTAGGCCGGGTCCCCCTCCTGGGTGTCCTTGCTCGGGATCGCTCCCTTCGTGGGGCCTCTGGTTCCCCGGGAGGTGCCGTGCCATGCTAAGGAGGTGCCCAAAAAGCGTCCACCCCCCCCCCCCCCGCTCCTTCATCGGGGCAGGATTCTGAACCGGAAGTGGCCTCAGTGGTCACGGGGACCCCTGTGGAGCTCTCAGATGGTGAACTGGAGCCCTCGGACGGCGAGGAAGACCAGGGGGCCTCGGTAGCACGCGAGAGGGCGCTGATGGCCGCCCTGATTGCCAATATCCGTGCATCCTTGCCACTGGACCAAGCCAGGGAGTCACAGGAGACTGCATACGTTTGTGGGTCTTTTAAGCCACCTAGGTCCCCTAGGGCTTACCCCTATGATCAATTCTTTGACCAGCTGGTCTATAAGGAATGGCAGCGTCCACAGAATTCCTTTTCCTTGCCCAAACGTTTCGCTGTACGCTATCCCTTTGAGGATAGTTTTGTGAAGAAGTGGGCACCCCCTGCAGTGGACCCTTCAGTGGCTTGCCTGAATAAGGCAATGACCATCCCCTTGGAGGGGTCTCCCTCATTAAAGGATCCGGCCGATAGGCGGACGAAGGCGGTATCCAAGGCACTATTCTTGTTGGCGGGGTCGGCCATGAGACCAGCCCTGGGGTCGGCCATGATGGCGCAATCCCTTATCGAGTGTGCGACTGAGTTGCACAATGAGTTGAGCTGCGGGAGCTCGCTTGAGGCGTCACAGCGAGCAGACCACCTGATACAGGGTTTTCGGTACCTGTGTGACGCAGCTTTGGACCTGCTTCCCATGCTGTCTAAGATGTCTGTTTTCGCAGTCATTATCAGACGGGTGCTGTGGTTACGCTGTTGGTCGGGTGACCACGCGTCTAAGAAGGGCCTCACGGATCTCCCCTTTCAGGGCGGTCGGCTCTTTGGGGTGCAGTTGGATGAAATTATTAAAGATTTCACCGGGGGGAAGAGTACTTTTCTCCCGGAGCCCAAGCGGCGGGAGTTCCGCCGCAAGCAGGGACCTGTCTCTTCGGGTCAGAAGAGGTTTTTTCGTGCCCCTGGCACAGCGGGCAAGGGCTCAAAGCCCGGCAAGTCTGCCTCGGGGTCCGGTAAATGGCCCTGGCAGCGCAAGAGCGAAAAGGCGGAGGATAAGTCCTCCTCCGCATGATGGGTTGCCCCCACCCGATTCTCGGGGCCGACTTCTGGGGTTCGCAGACAGATGGACTGCCCGCATTTCTGACCGGTGGGTGCAGGAAGTGGTGTCCTCCGGACACAGGATAGAGTTCAGCACTCTACCCCCAGACAGGTTCTTCCCATCAAACTTGAGACTCCCTCAGGGGCATCGAGAGGCTCTTCTAGGGGCGGTTCAGACGCTCTCCGAACAAGGGGTGATTGTGCTGGTACCTCCGCTGGAAAGGTTCTGCAGCTTCTATTCAAACCTCTTTGTGGTGCCCAAAAAGGGTGGGGTCAGGCCAGTCCTGGACCTAAAAGCGATAAACCACTTTGTGAAGGCGCAGAAGTTCAGGATGGAATCTGTTCGGTCGGTGGTGGCTGCCCTGCACCAAGGGGACTTCATGGCATCACTGGATATCAGGGACGCGTATCTCCATGTTCCCATTTGTCCCCGGCACCAGCGATTTCTGCGCTTTGCTGTGGGGGATCTGCATTACCAATTGTGGCACTTCCCTTTGGTCTGGCCTCGGCTCCTCGGGTGTTCACCAAGCTTGTGGCTCCGGTGCTGGTGCTTTTGAGGCAGAGAGGCATTGCGGTGGTAGCATGCCTCGACGATTTACTCCTGCGAGCGGAGTCTGCTTCGGCCCTGGATGAGAATGTGGCTATCACCATGGCCTCGTTGAAAGACTTCGGCTGGCTGATCAACCTGCAGAAGTCGACGTTGACCCCGTCCTGTCGCCTGGAATATCTGGGTCTGATTCTGGACACGGAGCAGGCGAAAGTGTTCTTGCCTCCGGCCAAGTTACTAACACTGCAAGCAGCGGTGCGAACCCTGCTATCACGCCAGTGGTCCTCCTTACGGTTCTGTGTGCGGGTGTTGGGGCTCATGGTCTCAGCCTTCGAGGCGATACCTTACGCCCAGAGTCACACTCGGCTCCTACAGCGAGCGATTCTGTCACGGTGGGACAAGTCTCCGCTGTCCCTGGACCAGCTGATCAGATTGGATCATCAGACCAGAGGATCATTGGCCTGGTGGCTTCGGGCCCCGACTCTAACGTTGGGGAAGTCTTTCCTCCCCCTGAATTGGTCGATAGTCACGACGGACGCCAGCCTATCGGGCTGGGGGGGCTCCTGGGGCAGCTGTGTGCTCAGGGCCTTTGGTCGGCGCAGGAATCCCGCCTTCCGATAAATGTGCTGGAGTTGAGGGCGATCAGGCTCTGCCTCGCCCACTGGACGGTAAGGCTGCGCGGCCTCCTGGTTCGGGTTCAGTTGGACAAGGCCACACCAGTGGCGTACGTGAACCATCAGGGCGGTACGAGGAGCTCGGCAGTGGCTGCGGAAACGGCTCTCATTCTGAGATGGGCAGAATTTTGCGTGCCAGCGATCTCCGCCATTTACATTCCGGGCGTAGAAAATTGGCAGAAGGACTTTCTCAGTCGCCAGACGCTGGATCAGGGGGAATGGTCCCTACATTCAGAGGTGTTCCGCCAGATTTGCCACAAGTGGGGCAGGCCAGATGTGGACCACATGGCGTCCAGGTTCAATCACAAGGTGCAGACCTTTGTGTGCAGAACAAGGGACCCGTTGGCGGCCGCCACGGACGTGTTGGTAGCGCCTTGGGGTCGGTATCGGCTCCTGTATGCCTTCCCTCCCATCAAGCTTCTACCGCGGCTACTGCGCAGGATAGAAGCAGAAGGGATTCCGACAATCCTGGTAGCTCCAGATTGGCCTCGGTGCCCTTGGTACGCCGACGTGGTGCGGATGGTGACAGATGTTCCCTGGCGTCTTCCGCTGTGCAAAGATTTGCTGTCGCAGGGACCCATCCTGCACCCTGCTTTACCCTCGCTGGCTTTGACGGCTTGGCTATTGAGTCCCAGGTGTTGAAGGATAGGGGTGTCTCTGACCCATGCTACCATGCTTAAGGCGCGCAATTGTACTTCGCGCAAGATTTATCATCGGACCTGGAAGGCCTAGATTGCCTGGTATGAGGCGGGGGGTTGGAACCCTCGCTCTTACGTTGTGTCCCGGGTCCTGGCCTTTTTGCAGCAGGGCCTGGATAACAAATTGGCATTGAGTACTCTCAAGGGTCAGATTTCGGCTCTGGCGATTCTTTTTCAACGGCCTTTGGCGTCACATTCGTTGATCGGTACATTTGTGCAGGGTGTGCGCCATGTCGCTCCTCAGATACGGTCGCCTTTGGCGCCGTGGGATTTGAATTTGGTACTTTCTGTACTGCAGAAACCGCCATATGAGAAAATCAGGGATATTCCCTTACAATTGCTGTCGCAGAAAGTGGCTTTCTTGGTGGTCATTACATCTGCTAGGCGGGTGTCTGAGTTGGCAGCGTGGTCCTGCAAGTCTCCTTACTTGGTCGTTCATAAGGACAAGGCGGTCTTGCGACCTTCCCCTTCTTTTCTACCTAAGGTGGTGTCTTCTTTTCACATTAATGAGGATATTGTTCATTATGTCCACCCCCGTCGCATCCCAAGGATTTTGAGTTACATTCTTTGGATGTTGTGAGGGCTTTGCGGGTTTATTTGGCAGCTACAGCTTCCTTTCGGAAGTCTGATGCGTTGTTTGTGCTGACGGAAGGTCCACGCAAAGGGTTGGCGGCCTCGTCGGCTACTGCTTCCCGTTGGATCAGACAGACCGTGACCCATGCGTATACTGTACGGGGCAAAGTCCCCCCTTTTCCAGTCACGGCTCATTCCACCAGGGCAGTTAGCACTTCCTGGGCTTTCAGACACCAGGCTTCTGGGTCACTGATGTGCAAGGCGGCTACTTGGGCCTCGGTGCACACATTTGCTAAGTTTTACAAAGTTGATGTGTCAGCATCTGCGGATGCTGCTTTTGGCCGTAAAGTTTTACAGGCGGTGGTGTAGGCGCGGCTGGCGCCTCCTGAGAGGATTCTGTTGGGTGCAGTTGTTGTTGTTGTTTACCCACCCTTCTTGTATGACACTGCTTTGGGACATCCCCACTTGTCAATGAAGGGCTGCGTCTGTCAGTGAACATAAGAGAAAAAGGGATTTTATTAAGAACTTACCATAAAATCCTTTTCTCTGAGTTCACTGACAGACGCAGCACCCACCCCTCTGTGTTGCGTTTGTACGGCTTGTTACAAACTGATATGCTATGCAGAGCAGGGGGGTTATATGCTGGAGTGAGGACGGCCCCCTGGGAGGGGTCACCTTGCTTTTTCTTCTATTTGCCTAGTCTACTCCTGGTAGGATGTGCATAAACCCCACTTGTCAATGAAGGGCTGCGTCTGTCAGTGAACTCAGAGAAAAGGATTTTATGGTAAGTTCTTAATAAAATCCCTTTTTTATAGATAAATAGTGCATTTTATATATAGGAATATGCATCAGACCAAAATGAGGGACGGAGGGACATTGTTCCCAATCAGGGATAGTCCATCCAAATCAGGGACAGTTGGGAGCTATGCTTTCATCTGCACTTCCGACATGTCCCCGCCTAGGCGATTATGTCACTAGGCGATTTACAAGGGCTCATGGGATATTGGCGTCATGTATCCCAGGAGTCCTTTCCAGACAGGAAACCTGTCAGGAAGAAGGAGAGCCGCGCAGCGGCATTACTGCACATGTGCGAGATTGAGAGGTGCATGCTGGGTAGCCAGCTGCATGGAGATCCCGGAAATAAAGACAGGAGCACTTCAGATGCCCACAGCTAAAATGGAACCTGCCTGCTTCCGAGATCTGTAAGTAAAAAAATATTTTTAAAGAAAATAAAAGTGCAAGTGTAGGACATGTTGTAAATGTTAATGTACATGTCTGGACAAATACAGAGCAGTCTTTAAAAAAAAAGTGTCTGGGGGGACTGGAACTCCGCTTTAAGGCTTCATGCACACAGGACGCTGTAAAAATGTCAGCTGTACAGCAGCTCTGAAAACGCGCATTTTGTTTTACCGCGTTTTGCAATTAGCTTTTTGCCGCATTCAGGTTTTTTGCCATTTTTCACTCCCTATAATGTAAAAACACCTAAAAACATTGACGCTGGTGGTTTTTTACAGTGTTTAACAGCTCGTTTTTACTGCTCCTGAAAGCACAGACTGTAATTTTTTTTTCTACTGCCCCTAAATGCTTATGCCTCCAAATGCCTTTGACAGTTTGTGTGCATGGACACATAGGCTAACATGGAGATGCTTTTAGAGGCAGTTAAAAAAAAATGTCAAACGCCCCTAACAGCAGCTGTAAAAACGTCCTGTGTGCATGAGGCCTAAGCAGCCCATATATGGTACGATTTTCTTTCCTTCCACCATGGGCGGAAGGATGGAAAATGGCTATATTCCCCCATCAACACAGTCATTTTTGATGGGGGAATGCCTCCTGCTGCGCTCTTCTGCCAGTGAGGAGCCTTCCTGGCTAGCAGGATACAATAGTTACTGCTAGTGGCTATAACCACTGGCAGTAACCCTATGTAGAAAAATCTGGTGGATCGACTTTGGTACAATCAGCCTGCCCATACATGAATCAAAATTCGGACTGTCCCTGCTAAACCGGCTGAATTTCTATCCATGTATGGCTGGCTTTACTTTTATTAGTAGTGAAATGCAGCAGCATTCTAACATCCAAATCCAAGCATAAGGCTGCAGAAAAGGACTGTATCAACTTACATTTTAAGCTTTTTTACAGACTGCAGTATATGGTGCTGCTTTCCTTAATCTTCAGTTGGGCTTTAAATAAAATTGTGTATACATATTCATACAGTAAAACTGTAGTAAGAACACAAAATTAGACCAAATACATCTAAAGTGTGTCCTGCTTGTGCGGCTGCTTGAATATCTTTATATACATAATAAATAACTGGCTTTATCTATATTGTTCCCTTGTGGCTGTACAGGGTGGCATCCAGTGGGAATGAGGCATAGCAGCAGTTGAATTTTACCTTACAACATAAATTATACATATTTACAATACATGCCTCTGATTGTAAGCTGGAATACCTGTCCTCATGCCCTCTCCTTTCTACTCCTCTCTGCTTTGTAAAAAATACACTGCTGACTTTCGACCTAAACCTTTGCGATTAGCAAATTAAAAGCTGGAAGCTTAATGCATACATTCTGGGTCATGTTTGTAAAAGTGCTGATTCATACGATTCTTCTCCGTGTGCAGCATTCTGCAGCAGTGAAAATGCAGTAGGGAATAAAGGTGGGGCGTAACATGAATTCCACTCAGCTTGGCAAGATGTGTACTCCAATTATATGGTCTGTAAATTTTGACATATTTATCTTAGGTACTCCTTCTGTATCAAATACACGCTTGCTGCAAATCTGTGTATTGAAAGCTGGTTTTGAAGAACAAGGACATACATACATAAGGCTTGTTATATTTTCTGTGTCCTGCTTTGCTCTCCTGGGGGGAAGGAAGCTTTAGAAGAGATTATCCCTCGGGTTCCCTACTGCTTAACAAGCTTCCATGGTGGTCAGGCAACCTTTTCAAAGAGATGCGGCCATTTCAATGGCAGACACAATGTCATTGAGCACAAATTTTATTTATTTATTAAAGATGATTATACAGCGCTGTCAATGTATGCAGCACTTTACATATATTGTACTTTCACATCTTTCCCTACCCTCACGGAGCTTACAATCTAAGGTCCCTAACCCACATTCATACATAAACATACTAGGGCCAATTTAGATAGGAGACAATTAACCTACCAGCATGCCTTTGGAGTGTGGGAAAAAACCGGAGTACCCAGAGGAAACCCATTCTTTTCTTTGGGTTACAACTTTGCCCAGGATACTATAGAACCCCTACAGTTACCATGCATCATCTTTATTTGATTTTGCCATGTCTTTATGTGGAAACCTCCCAAGACACACTTATGGCCAGTGATATACACAAAATATCTATATATTCTGTTCTAGTGATGCCACCACAGTATATGTCCCTACAGGTTTCTCAAATTCCTGGTGGTTGCACATACTTCGGCACCTCTACATTATGTACATTTCTTGATTGTAGCAATTTACATGTAATACCAACCTTCCCTGTGTAACAAGTGAGGTGTCCCCTTGGCTTTGGGCCTGTTGTCAATGTGGTCACAACTGATATCAGGCCCATATGGAAAGAGCGGGTTAAAGTGATACTAAAGTCTCTTTTTTTTTTTTTTTCTATTTTAAAACATGTTTTAGTTTTAACAACCGTGTCATACTTACCTGCTCTGTGCAGTGGTTTTGCATAGTGCAGCCCAGATCCTCCTCTTCTCACGGTACTCATGGTCCCTCCCTCCTGTCAAGTGCCCTCACAGAAAGACACTTGCTATGGGGGCACCTGAGCTGAGCCACTGCTCTGTGTGTCCATTCAGACACGGAGCTGTGGCTTAGCCCCACCCCCTCTCTCTCCTCATTGGCTCACTGACTTTGATTGACAGCAGCGGGAGCCAGTGGTGCCCCACTGCTGTCTCAACCAATGAGGAGGAAGCGTCCCGGCAACATTGCTGGATCGGGATTGAGCTCAGGTAAGTATTAGGGGGGCTGCTGCACACAGAAGATTTTTTATCTTCATGCATAGAATGCATGAAGATAAAAAAAAGCCTTCTGACTTTAGGAACCACTTTAACTGTGTACTTTTTGTTGAAGAACATGAAGTAGTATTTTTTGCCATGCATTAGCTTGCTTTTTTTCCATTATTTGTCAGGTTGCCTGTTCCTTAAGTCAGCCATAGACTAGTAACATTTCATATGAAATGTTTCATTCCTAGCTTTATTTCCTGCATCCTGCGTTGCACTGACCACATCTAATGGGCAGTTTACTGTGTGCCGCAGGATCAGAACCTTTATCTTCTGCATTTCTCTCACCATTATTAATATTTTAGTTATGGCTGTTATGATGTTCTACCACACAGCAGAACTAAAGGGTGTGGTGACTATAATAAAACAGACCTAAAACCACTCCTAGGAAAGTCCTGGAATTTATAATTATTACCACTCTCTTTACGTCTTCTATTTCCAAGACTAGGACGCCGTGTGTCATTTGACGGGTAATCTACACCAGTCACGTTGCGTCCTACGTCCTTTATTTCGATCCTTACTTTGTAAAGTATACTTTACAATGATCAGATACCGACTGAATTCCTTGTCCGTTGGACTGTTTATTACCTTTTTTTCGTTCGATTACGTACCGTTTTTTATGATGAAGTACAAGAAGTTGTTTTTCATGTGTCAATTTCACCAAGGATTTCAGTCTTCCGAAAAAAAATAGAAGTACGTAAGATACGTACTTCTATTTTTTAGAAGACACAC
>BLSH010145457.1:424934-445007 GCA_018402905.1 Glandirana rugosa | reverse complement strand
GTCTGTTTGATCTTGAAGTTTGTAAACTTAGTTTGTGAAGATCCCCGCACATTTACTTCTTCGAATTCTATGACATGCATTTATTATATCCTGTGAGTAGGCACTGCTGTGTCACAGAATTCACAGAGCCTGCCTTCTGTACTACAGAGGTGCTGAGGGGAGGAGCTTTAGGAGGCATAGTCTGTACAAGAATCACTGATTGCAGGTAGCAAGGTACCATGGGATATGTAGTGCATAGAAATGGAAAGTAAACAGCAGAGGAGAAGCTGTAAAGCATGCAGGTAATCGAGGAAGTTGTGGAAAGAGATGGCCAGCAGACAGGCAGCACTCACAACATGGAAGGAGATTTTTCAAGTAATCTTATATTGGATTGTCGAAAAATAACTATTGTCTGTATTGCTATTTCAGTGTTGATGTTAAAAAATAAAAGTGTATGCAGTAACCATAGATCTCCTTTAATGTTTTATCTACTTTTGCGTGCAGGCCCTACCTACACATCTCATTTTATGGTTAAAGTGGGCCTCCAGCCCAAATGTATTTCTAGTTTTAGACTAAGTGTGAAAGGGTTAGCAACATATTTCTCTTGATGTTCCTACTTGAAAGAGTTTTCCTCCTTCTCTCTTTCCTTCTCTATAGTTAACTTTCCAGCATAATAACATCGCCAATGTGCTAATTCAGGTACCTCTCTTTGCGACTAATGCAACAGTGACATCCACCCCCCTTAGTAACTTTCCTTTTCAGTAATATCCTCAGACCCCCACCTCCTGCGACACAGTGAGTCCCCACTAGGGGTGTCCGGAAGGTGGCTCGGTCAACCATGATCATTCCTGCAATTGCTACTATCCATCACCCCCCCCCCCTATTTATTCCCCCCGATGTTCACTGCACTCTCTATAATCTTTTGAAGTCGCAATAACATACCAGTATGATGTTTTATCTAAACCTATTATACCATTATACCAATACAACTAGTTATGTATGTTCATCTGTATTTCTCTTTGAAATTTAAAATAAAAGTTGTTAAAAAAAAAAAAAAAAAAAAGAAAGAGTTTTCCTCACTTCCTATCCTGGTGACAAAATTAAAAGGTAGAAGAAAACTCCCAAAAGTAGTGGAATCCACCTTTAAAAATCAATTTTATTAATGTTTCTTGAATAAATAACTGGTTTACATTGGCTTTAGTATGTTCCTTGGATTCAACATTAAAGCGGTAGTAAACCCCCAAAGCTATTTTTACATACAGGTAAGCCTATAATAAGGCTTACCTGTAGGTAAAAAGAATATCTCCTAAACCTGCATGGTTTAGGAGATATTCGCCCTGCATGCAGCCGCTGACATTAGCGGCGCATGCGCTCTGACGATCCGGCCGAGGCGGCCGGCAACTCAGAGCTGGCTGCCGGAGCGAAGAGCTCCCGCGCGCATGCGCGGGAGTGACGTCACGCGGCTCCGGCCACTCACAGCGCCCGGAAGAAAGAAGAGGACCAACATGTCAGCGTCCTTGGCGCTGACCGACTCGGGCATTGGGGGCCTCGTTCTAAGGTAAGTATTTCATAATATGTTAGTATGCGATGCATACTAACAAATTATGCTATTGTCTTGGAGGATTTTTTTTTATTTTTTTTTTTAGCAGCGGGTTTACTACCGCTTTAAAGTGATTGATTGTAAACAATCATCTTGCAAAACAACCCATTTTGTTTAAAATAGAAATGAAAGGCAAAACATTTGTGCATACATATATTGCCCCCCCCCCCCCTCTTTTTTTTAACTGTTCACATTCCCTCTGTTCTCAGCTGCATAACAGCTGGGGGGGGGGAGGGCAACAGTACACTGATTTTCCCAGGGAATGGCTGGGGGGATCATTGGAGGAGAGCATGCTGAGTTCTCAGCACAGCTAGAGAACTGACCACAGTGTGTTCTCCTGCAGAGGGACTGGCAGGATCACCAGGGATTTCACACAAAGGAAGCAATACAAAGAGAACATTATACTTTTTCATACAAGTACGTGGTACAACAGGCACATATCAGGGATATGAAATGTTGGGGTACAAAATACTTTTCTGAAAATAACAAAATACAAAAAAGGTTTTAGTGGATTATTGGTGTATTGTGGGTAATACTGTTTTTATCTAATAATGAGGATGTCTTTAGCTCCTTAAAGGATATGTAAAGGTTTGTTTTAAAAAAAAAAACAAAAAAACAAAAACAAACATGTCATACTTACCTCCTCTGTGCAGTTGGTTTTGCACAGAGTGGCCCAATCCTCCTCTTCTGGGGTACCTCAGCGGCGTCCCTGGCTCCTCCTCTTCTGAAGCCACTCTCCCTTGGGGGACTCCCACGTGCTGCTGCTGCGTCTATTGACACAGACAGCAGGACTCTGCTCTGCCCCCTGGCTCCCGTATCATTGGATTTGATTGACAGCAGCGGGAGCCAATGGCTCCCGCTGCTATCAATCTATCCATTGAGGACCCGAGACACTGGCTGGATCGGGTGTACTCGTCCCCGTTGCTGGAACAGGAGGTTTTTCACCCTAATGCATAGAATGAATTAAGGTGAAAAACCTTGAGGGTTTACACCCCCTTTATTTAATAAGTGACCTTTAGGTAAAACTTCTTAATTTATAAATGTGCCCAAGCTTACCCTTGTTCCTTTTATATAGTTTCAGAAGGCATTATTTGTGACCAGAACTTTAACTGGTTTTAAACACACAGTGTTTTTTCAACATCCTGCAGTTGGAAATTTTGAGGGTACCAGGCAGAGAATTGTCATTCGAACAGCAAGCTGCATCCATTCAGATGCAGTCTCTCTTAAGGTATTGTGAAGGTCAGCGGGGGCTGGCTGTCAAAATACAATAGCAGCACTGGGAGATCTATCCACCCGTGCTGATTAGCCGCAGGCTGAATGAAAGCAAATCTATGGCCAGCTTTGGTACAAAGTGTAAAGCGTTTACGTTCCCCATGGCAACCAATCTTGCTTTCCCTTAGACATTTTTTCAGGGTATGATGTCTATTAGCTGTGTGTTGCACAGAAATTGGTTGTGTAGAATTATTTTGCTGTATGGTTAGAGACGTCATCTTTGTCTTTCAGTGAGGTTTCCATATTTTATTGACCTGAAAAGGCCTCAGGATCAAGGGTTAAACCACACCTGCAATTTATACTTGGAACCAGAAGAAGATGAATCTATTGGTGTCTGGTAAGTTGTGTCTTCATTATCTCTTTGATCTGTATGCTGTTCAGTATAGGACAAGGCTTCCATTAGAGCTGCACGATTAATCGTAATAAAATTGCGATCGCGATTCACCCCCCCCCCCCATCTCCATCATGCATTACTGCGATTTTCAGTGCAGTTAATGGAGTCCAACTTGCAAGGCTACCCAGCATGACTTGACTGTAATAGAAGTCAATGCAAATCGCCTGAAGTCTCCCCAGGAATCTTTTTCTAAGTCAGAGCAACTTGAGTCTCTCCTATCAGGGCAGACTGCCAAGTCTGAGATCATTGCCGATAAAAGAAGCAAAAGAGATACAATGTAACTACTTTAAAGGAATGAACTCCTTGGTGTATAGAAGAGTTTGGTTTAACCATTTAAAGACTAAATATTTTCTGACATTTGTTGCTTACAAGTAAAATTCCAGTATTTTTTGCTAGAAAATTACTTAGAACCCCCAAACATTGTTTGCCCAATTTTTTTGTATATGTAAGTATATTACACCGCGAGAATGGGGAGAGAATCGTGATCTGTATTCTAAGCAAAAAAAATTGTGATTCTCATTTTGGCCTGAATTGTGCAGCTCTAGAAGAGGTGAAACCACAAAAGAAATGGCAGCCCCTGCAGTGGTAGAACATAACTGTGCATGCACTGCAGGAGCTTTACTTTCATTGTTTAGTACATCTAGCTGCACTTGCAAATGCATTTTGTTTGTGTTGCATTCCAAAAGATAAATCCTAGCTGTACTTGGCATTCTTATTTTTTCAGGAATGCAAAATTCAAAAACATTTTCCGACACGTCTAGAAGAGGCTTCTTAATGCCAAAAAACACAATTTTCTATTGAAAATGAGGGTTCCTTAAAATATAACTAAAGGCACAACTTTTTTTGTGTTTATTGCAGTCTGTGTCCCCATTAGAGAGATTTGCCCGCTCTATTTGTTATGGTTAACATTATCAGTAAAAGTAAAAGAAGATCCCAAATTTTGGGTTGTCACCGGATGAGGGTAACTCTCGCAATGGGCACACTAGTTCTGGTGACACCCATTCCTTGACTTTGGAGGGATTTTCTCTCACCTCCTGTTATGGCTCTGGGCTAAAAAGTGAAGGGAAACGTTCCAAATGGGACATAGATGGAAAAAGAAACCTGACCAGGGGTATAACCTAACTTTATCCATAATGAAGAAAAAAGTTTTGCATTTAGTTATACTTTAAGGCCTGCATATGTTTCTTTTCTAAGATGTATATTAAAAAACACAGCAGAGATTTTTTTTTAAGTGTACCAATGGAAATCTGTATATGTCCTCAGAATTTTTTTTCAATTATTTAGGTAGACAAATAAGTCATAAAGTTATAATGAAGCTAATGGAAGTTAATAACTTTAGCCTGGGCATCTAGGCTTTTAAAGTGGATCTAGAATCAAAACCAAAAATGTAATATATTGCTGCATACTAGTACTAGTGAGGTGGCTGCATTCATTTGTTTCCTTTTTTGCAAGGTTGTTATGGTTCTTTTTCACCTGGTAATCCTGAAAAAAGGACATTTGTTCTTTGTTACATGGAGGACAGGGCAATTGGTAGATTACAGAAGATAGATAGGAATGACAATATTCTTTTGCGCATCTCAAAAGAGGTGACAAAGAAGCAGCATTTCTGGCAAGATATACAGGTATTTTCTGTACTTGCTGAAAACGTTCCTGAAAACAAATGCAGCCATCCCATTGAAGGGCTATAAGCTGAAATATATTGCATTTATGTTCTTGGGTTTAGTTTTTCTTTAGCCACTTCAGTCCCGGAAGGAATTCCTACTTTAAGACCAGAGCACTTTTTGCGATTCAGCACTGCGTCGCTTTAACTGACAATTGCGCGGTTGTGCAACGGTGTACCCAAACTAAATTTATGTCCTTTTTTTCCCACAAATAGAGCTTTCTTTTGGTGGCATTTGATCACCTCTGCGTCATTTGTGATCACCGCTATAAACAAAAAAAGAGCCACAATTTTGCAAAAAGAACAATATTTCTTACTTTTTGCTATAATACATATCCAAAAAATATATATATATAAAAAAAAAGTTTTCCATCGTTTTTTGGCCAATTTTATATTCTTCCTCATATTTTTGGTAAAAAAAATCGCTATCGGCGTATATTGATTGGTTTGCGCAAAAATTGCAGTGTTTACGAATTTATGGGGTTTTTATTTATTTATTTATTTTTACTAGTAATGGCGGCGATCTGTGATTTTTATCAGGACTGCGATATTACAACGGACATGTCAGACTATTTTGACACTTTTTTGGGACCATTGGTATTTATACAGCGATCAGTGCTATGAAAATGCACTGATTACTGTATAAATGTCACTGGCAGGGAAGGGGTTAACCTGTAGGGGCGCTCTAAGGGGTTAACTGTGTTCCCTATGTGTGTTCTAACTTTATGGGGGCTGGGCTGGCTGGGGGAGGGGAGTGATCTCCCATCGAGTCCGCCTTACCCGCTCCCTGGCTCCCCCCTGGGAACTCCATTAAGGCGCGCCTCCGGCGGCGCACGCGCGCTCACGCTCTACAATCTCACGGCGTTTCGCGACATTGAACCACTTTGCCGCCATCAATCCACGGCAGGCGATCGCCAAGTGGTTAAAATAGAAGTATGGGTTTTTTAAAAATTAAATATTTATACTTACCTAGGTATATGCAGCATTGGTCAGAGGGTGCATCTGTCCCCCACAGCTTCTAAGACTGAGTGATCAAAGACAGCTGATTGCTCAGTTCTTGGTCTTCAGTGAGCAAAGGGCTGTTGACTTTTAGTCATCGGCACTCTGCTCCGCCCTCCAGCGCTCACTGAAGCACTGAACTGTGCAGGGGGTGAGAGCAGCTGGCTCAGTCTCACAGCAGTTTGCTGAGAGGATGCCGGTCCAGGCACCTGGGTACTTTACAGTCGGGATTGATCCAGAGCCTGGTTCAGCTGAGTGGCATCAGCCAGCAGCAGGCTTTAGCCTGCTGTCGGCTGCAAAATTGGTCACAGGAGTGCAGAACAAACTGCACTTCTGTGATCCCCAGGAGATGTATAGCCAAAATGACTTTGGCTATACTTCTCTTTTAATGACATACAGTATCTCACAAAAGTGAGTACACCCCTCAAATTTTTGTAAATATTTTATTATATATTTTCATCTGGCAACACTGAAGAAATGACACTTTGCTACAATGTAATGTAGTGAGTGTACAGCTTGTATAACAGTGTAAATTTTCTGTTTCCTCAAAATAACTCAAAGCATAGCCATTAATGTCTAAACTGCTGGAACAAAAGTGGGTATACCCCTAAGTGAAAATGTCTAAATTGGGCCCAATTAGCCCTTTTCCCTCCCCAGTGTCATGTGACTCGTTAGTGTTACAAGAACTCAGGTGTGAATGGAGAGCAGGTGTGTTAAATTTGGTGTTATCACTCTCACTCTCTCATACTGGTCACTGGAAGTTCATCATGGTACCTCATGGCAAAGAACTGTCTCAGGATCTGAAAAAAAGAATTGTTACTCTACATAAAGATGACCTAGGCTGTAAGAAGATTGCCAAGACCATGAAACTGAGCTGCAGCATGGTGGCCAAGACCATATAGCAGTTTAACAGGACAGGTTCCACCAAAGAAGTTGAGTGCACGTGCTCAGCGTCATATCCAGAGGTTGTCTTTGGGAAATAGAAGTATGAGTGCTGCCAGCATTGCTGCAGAGGTTGAAGGGGTGGGGGGTCAGTCTCAGTGCTCGCCACCATACGCCACACACTGCAAATTGGTCTGCATGGCTGTCGTCCCAGAAGGAAGCCTCTTCTAAAGCTGATGCACAAGAAAGCCCGCAAACAGTTTGCCAAAGACAAGCAGACTAAGGACATGCATTACTGGAACAATGTCTTGTGGTCTGATGAGACCAAGATAAACTTAAACATATTTGGTTCAGATGGTGTCAAGCGTGTGTGGTGGCAACCAGGTGAAGAGTACAAAGACAAGTGTGTCTTGCCTACAGGCAAGCATGGTGGTGGGAGTGTCATGGCCTGGGGCTGCCGGCACTGGGGAGCTACAGTTCATTGAAGGAACCATGAATGCCAACATGTACTGTGGCAAACTGAAGCAGAGCATGATCCCCTCCCTTCAGAAACTGGACTGCAGGACATTATTCCAACATGATAACGTCCCAAAACAAACCTCCAAGATGACCACTGCCTTGCTAAAGAAGCGGAGGGGAAAAGTGATGGAAAGGTCAAGCATGTTTCCAGACCTAAACCCTATTGAGTATCTGTGGAGCATCCTCAAACGGAAGGTGGAGGAGTGAAAGGTCTCTAACATCCACCAGCTCTCTGATGTCGTCATGGAGGAGCGGAAGAGGACTCCAGTGGCAACCTGTGAAGTTCTGGTGAACTCCATGCCCAAGAGGGTTAAGGCTGGAAAATAATGGTGGCCACACAAAATACTGACACTTTGAGCCCAATTTGGACATTTTCACTTGGGGGTGTACTCAACTTTTGTTGCCAGTGGTTTATACATTAATGGCTGTGTGTTGAGTTATTTTGAGGGGACAGCAAATTTACACTGTAAGGGTCCTTTCACACATATTGATGGGCTCCGCTGCTCAGCCGGCGGATGACAGGACCATTTCTGCACTCCGTGCAGAAACGGGCCTGTCAGAGCTCCGCTCTCCTCTATGGGGGAT
The DNA here is from genome assembly GCA_018402905.1 of Glandirana rugosa. Taxonomy (NCBI): domain Eukaryota; kingdom Metazoa; phylum Chordata; class Amphibia; order Anura; family Ranidae; genus Glandirana; species Glandirana rugosa. The sequence continues at coordinate 437,117 of BLSH010145457.1, read as the reverse complement.
CGGATGAACACAGACCATCTGTCCGTGTTCATCCGACCTGATCCGCCAGACAGATGGAAAATAGGGTTTCCCTCCGTCTGTGTTTAGAGGATCGGATGTCAGCGGACATGTCACCGCTGACATCCATCGTTCCATAGAGGACAATGGAGCGTCCGTTCAGGTCCGCCTGAGAAACTGACAGGCGGACCTAAACGGTCTGTGCGTGTGAAAGGACCCTTATACAAGGTGTAAACTCACTACTTTACTTTGTAGCAAAGTGTCATTTCTTCAGTGTTGCCACATGAAAAGATATAAAATGTTTACAAAAATGTTAAGGATGTACTCACTTTTGTGAGATACTGTATAGGCACAAAAGAATTAAGTCCCTCGAGGTAATTCTATAGAACACATACACCTTAGAGTGGCAGTTCATGCAGTTTAATTGCTATTGTACCATGAGGCTTTAAGTATAGATTTTCCCATTGTCTGTTATAACTGTAAGCATAAAATAAACTTTTCTGAGACCTTTGTTTAAATTAGCATCACAGTATTGGCAATATTAGGAGACAGCACGCTGATAAAATGAGGTTATGTCATTGTAATGCACTGGGATTTTGTGGAGATTGTGACCTTCATTCTATTTGTTAGTATAACCCCTGGAAATATCATGGTTACTGCAGAGCTTGTTGACTTTGTCCTCAAATACTGGTAGTGTGCATGTTTAGCAGTTGTTATAGAAGGCTTTCCTTTTTGACTTACAGCTTTTTATAAGCATTTTTGCTTGTCTCATCTATAGAAAAAACTGAATGCTTCAAAGTGCTTGTGACATGTTGGCAACTATTTTTTGAGCACCAATTTTTCCATTTCCTTTGGAGAAAGGGTTGAGTTCAAAGCATCCACCTCTGGACTATGTTGTGTAGCAGATTTCAAGTCCTGGCTCCCTTCCAGTACTGACTGGAGACTGGCTGGTGTATCTATAGCTGTAGCTGTTGGTGACATAACTACCTACTGCCTATCATGCCTTGATTAGTGCTATTTATTTTTTATTTTTTAATTTTTTTCATTTGTTAACAAAGAAATAGGATAATACATTGGTCTCCAATTCGTTGTCTAGAATAGTTAGACTAGCTAAGCTAATAGATTTCTTCTGTTGGAATTTAGGAAAATGTATGCTTCACTAAATGGTCACTTGTTTTAATTATGATTCCTTTAAATAGACTGCCTAATGCACTAAAATCCACTAAAAATGGGTGGATGGACTATTTCTGGCAAGGTGCGTTGGGATGCCATTCAGATACCATTGCATGTAACCTGTAGTATGAATGGACCCTCAGCTAAAAACGTGAACTGATTTTCAAAGTCAACTGTTAAAGCCGAATTTCGGGATCGGCAAAAAATCCCCCATTTGTATACCCCCACACAAAACACTAAACAGTTATTATATTTGTGAAATTTCTTACAATTGAAAAGAAGATATGAATTGAATTTTCAGGAAGTGAGCTCTGCAGTTCGAAAATGCATCATGTATTCTGCCAGGGAGGCTCTGTTAGAACAGTGATTGTATCATATCCTCTTCTCTCTCTTTACACTGTCCTCAAATTACATTTCCCATCATGCTTTGCATATTGCAGTGAATGTGGGAGGTGCACTAGGCCTATACATGTAAATGTGAACTTCAACATCACCCCCCCCCCCCCCCCATTCTGCAGCCAGGCCCACTATTCAGTGACACACACAGCAGAGCAGGATAGGTTACAGCCTTATAAATGCAAAGCATGCATTCTCTCACCTCCAGCCACAACAGGACATAAACATATTGTCCTTACTTGCTTTATGTTATCATTACTGAACTGTACACACATCCCATAATGATATATTATACACACTGTACTTGACTCTAATTTAGTATTGGAAATGTTCCTCCTCCTGCTGCAGATTTGAGATCTTTCTAACAGCAATCAATGCTGGTATGGTGTATGAGAACATCCCTAGCCGCAATACAGAAACGGCTAATCAATAACACAATAGTGGTGAAACCCTCTAATGTATGGAAATCTCAATAAACTTCAATATTACCACAATACCAGCCTCTGTGATATGAAACATCACATATAATACACATCACTCTGAAAACAAGACATAAAATGACTTTGCAGGAATGGTGGAAACCCCTCCTACAGATATATGGCAGTGTACGGTGTCAGTAAAGCAGTGGACAGTGTCCACTGCTTATCAGTGCAGCCTCATCAGTGCAGCATATCAGTGCCCATATGTGTAGCCTCATCATTGCAGCTAATCAGTGCCCATAAGTGCAGCCTTAGTGCCCATTAGTGCAGTTTGTCAGTGCAGCCTCATCAGTGCCACCTCAGTGGAGTTTATCAGTGCGTTCACACCAGTGCCCATCAGTGCAGTCACACCAGTGCCCATTAGTGCAGATTATCAGTGCGGTCACACCTGTGCCCATCAGTGTGGCTTACCTGTGCCCACCAGTGCGGCTTATCAGTGCCCATCAGTTTGACTTATCAGTGCCCATCAGTGCAGTTACACCAGTGCCCATCAGTGTGGCTAATCAGTGCAGTCACACCAGTGCCCATCAGTGTGGCTTATCAGTACCCATCAGTTGCGGCTTATTAGTGCCCATCAGTGCAGTCACATCAGTGCGACTTACCTGTGCCCATCAGTGCAGTTTACCTGTGCCCATCAGTGCGGCTTATCAGTGCCCATCAGTGTGGCTTATCTGTGCCCATCAGTGCGGTCACACCAGTGCAGCTTATCAGTGCCCATCAGTACGGCTTATCAGTGCCCATCAGTGCGATCACACGAGTGCCCATCAGTTTGGCTTATCAGTGCCCATCAGTGCGGTCACACCAGTGCAGCTTATCAGTGCCCATCAGCGTGGCTTATTAGTGCCCATCAGTGCAGTCACACCAGTGCCCATCAGTGCGGCTTGTCAGTGCCCATGAGTGCACAGCAGGGAACGTTACCAGAGATTACCAGACATTACTGCGAGCGGCGTTTACACATACAACACCTGTCTGCCCGAGATCTTCTCTCTGCAATGCAGCTGATCTCTGGTAACGTTCCCCGCTCTCAGCACTGAGAGAGATAGCGGGCGGTGGTGGCGGGGGGACGAGGACGGTGCTGGCAGGGAGCAGAGGAGGAGGAGGACATCACCTCCATGGGCGGGTCAGAGACCCCCCTCCGCCCACTACAGTGTGCCGAGCGGAAATGCGATTCCCTGCTGCTTCTAGTAAACTATAGGTGGGAGTGCCAAGACCGCTGTCTGGGAGTACAGGTGAGATAGCAACCAGTGGTCTTACAAACCGGAAACCACTGGCCAATAACTTTTTTTCCACAAGTTCTGCTACTACAGAGCTCAGAGGAAGATGGATGGCAGAGTTGGTGAAGGTAGGAGATCAGCAACAAGGACATGGAAAAAAGTTTTTTCCTGGAGTGCTTTAAGTGTCCAATATCACACAAAGAGCTCTGGTTAAAAACGCATGGAACAAAACAACATTAATTTTCATTCACTGCAATCATTATTTATTGTAATTATTATGAGCAATTTGTCCCAATATACGGAGTGCTTTCCTTTTCAGGGAATTTATGAACATATGGCATCTATTTTTGGAATGACTCCATCGAGATCTTGTTATTACAGGCACACCGTTCCTGCAGTGCTGTGGAAAGATGCTCAGGGAAAGGACCCGGCATGGTACGAGGAAGTGATGTCTACAAACTACCCTGTCATTCTTTACTTACATGGGAATGCAGGCACAAGGTGAGCATGTCTTGTTTGCACAATTTGAAATAATATACAATTGTATAATTTCAGATGATCATTAAAAAGTTATTTTATGTACAAAGGGGGACAGTAATCAGTTCTGACATATGGCAAGACAGGAACAATGAGGTAGATGAGATACATTTTCTCTAAGATCACACCATGATTCCTAACCCATGATAGCTGTATGGCAATAGAAAACCTATATCCAAAAGAGAAAGGGAGTGAAGCCGCTCAGGTGCGGGGTAACAAACTACCGGCCAACAGGTGCAGGTCCCGTTCGTGATTTCAGGAGATCCACATTAAAGCAAGGAGATGACCGCACACATGCTGCACCGGTTTGCTGGAAAATGTTTGTAAATTTATTCAACAAGGTACATCACAAAGTGACAAGCATAATGACAGATACCGGCATGTCCATGGATGACAATGGGTTAACGCGTTTCACAGCGCTTACGTCTGCTTATTCATAACCTGGTTATGAATAAGCAGACGTAAGCACTGTGAAACGCGTTAACCCATTGTCATCCATGGACATGCCGGTATCTGTCATTATGCTTGTCACTTTGTGATGTACCTTGTTGAATAAATTTACAAACATTTTCCAGCAAGCCAATAGAAAACCTATACCTGACCAGTTCTCAGTTGTGATTCAGCTAAAAACATTTCCAAGTACAGTAGATCTTGTACAGTTGGCAACCCTACCTTTGTAGGTGCAAAGGGCTCCAAAGCCTTTGCTAAAGATTGGCAGCCCAACTTGCAGTTATTGTGCCTTATATTCTTTTGTTTACTTTACTTGAAAGATGTATGGCCAAAGCTTTATTGGCAACACCTCTGTTCTGGATAACAGGAGTTCACTTATTTCTTCTTTCTGCTAAAGTCCGCTGTTCGCAGAAGGAGGAGATGAAAGATGCCTGGTGCCACACATCCACAGCAGTCCTATGGTGGTATGAGACACAACCTCAGCCTGGGCTCCCACGAGGCCACGACCCCAACGCATTTCACTGTGCCCCTCAGAGCTTAGTCATGGGGACTGATGTCACAGAACCAGGCCAATAATTTTGGGATCCATCCAGATCCCTGAACGGCAACTGGCTCAGCCTCTCAGTCCACTGCTGAGAGCTTGAGCCAGCCGCTTCCACCCTCTTCACAGCCCAGCGCTCCAGTGAGCACAGGATGGGCAGAGCAGGGAGCTGGTGACTGATGTTCACTGCTCTCTGCTTAGTGAAGAATGAGAACTGAGTGATCAGCGTTCATGTGATTGCTCAGTTCTTGGTCTTAGCGCTGAAGGGGGTAGCTGCACCATCAGACTGATGCTACAGCCATCTAGGGGAGTATGTACAGTATGTTTATTTTTTTCAATCCACGCTTCTCCTTTATTTTCGCTGAAAGTAATAAAGGTACGTGAGCCTGCTTTTGAAGTCTCAAAGGGTTTTCTGAAAGGGGCACTGTATTTACTGAACACTGAGCTTTCAGAGGCCTGAAAATTAACATTGGGGGGTGAACAGCAGGGACCTTCAGGGAGAATGAAAATAGTTTGAGTTTGTGGACAGCATTGTAGTGAGGATTGTTCTGTTGCAATTAGTACAGGTAAGAAAATCTTGTTAAGGATCCCATTTGGCATTCGTGCCAGTGGTACATGATCATCGCAAAGATTGTGATGCTATTACATGACTGGTCAGTATTGGTAAAACTCTACTGTAACTTCATCTGAAAGACCTGGCCTAGGCCTTGGACAGAGAACAACTTTGTTGTGGAAACTTTTTATATAAAAATAAATGAAACATTTTTCATTGAAATTCCCTTTTGTAGCTATCTATTAACAGATCCATGCAAATCCAGAAAATGCAAATTAAAGCCTAACTCCATCCACAACATTTGTTCCCAATGAAAGTGGCAGAGTAAATCAAGGAAGAACTCCCAATGGGGGCAAAGTTATATAAAACTGACCAAGGTTACAAAATGTTCCCACATTTAAACCAGAACAGTTTAGTCTGACTTTGGCAAATCTCCATATTTTTAAGGGAACACTAGTGTTCAGCAGTGACACCTCAACATGGCACTGTTAGGTTGGTGCAGAAGCTTCAGAAGTCCAGGAAGGCAAGTAGACATTGGGTTATGGTAAATGTTGGGTTAGGGGGTGAAGGTCAAAGTTTAAGGTCTGGGTTTAGGGTATTAAATGATATGTTAAATGTTAAGGAAACATATTAAGAGTCAACATTAAGGTGTTAAGGTATTAAGAGGGTGGGTGCATATTTTAGGTTAAAGTTTAGTGTTGGGGTACATGAATATTGGAAGGTTCATTTAAATTAAGCTGTAGGAATTTTTAAATATCATCAATAAAAATATGCAATAATGCCCTTGCCATGCAAATTAGCAGCTCTGCATTACTCAACATCCTCCCAACGTATCTGGCCACTTCTTCACTGCTTCACACTTATAGTGCAGTTTGTGTGGATCAGAGAAGGAAGGGATTATAATTTATTACAGGCGCAGACCTTTTTATTCAAAATATGAGACCTACTCTGCTATTCCATGCCGATGTAGAGGTGCATCCATCAATGTAGATTGAATTTCAGAGTTTTACTTGTGCACATGGGTATGCTATTTGATCATATCCACAGAGGGTGGAGTGGAGTTCTTAAAGCAGAACTAAAGGCAAAACTTTTTTTGGATAGTGTGGAGCTGTATTAGAACCCCTGTCAGGTTTTTATTGCTGTTTGTACCCTGTCAGGGAGAATCACCCCCTCTATTTGTCCTGTTTACCATTATTACTGAAAGTAAAAAGAAATCCCAAATTTGGGTTGTCCCTAGAACAGGGGATATCTCCCAGTGGGGACACTAGTTCTAGTGACCTGGGGGACGGGGCTCCATTTCCTCTCTATTCCTGTTTTGGCCATGGGACCAGAAGTGAAAATATATTTCCCCAATGGGACACAGATGGCAAAAAACTGACAAGGGTTTTAACCCTCTCTTACTATATCCAAAATAAAAAAATAAATGTTCTAGTTTGGGCCCTAAATCTTCTTTTTTCTTCCTGTAGAATATTTTTTTTTAAATATCAAAACAAAGTATATTCCCTCCTTTATAATTAAGTTAACCTCTACTTTCTTTTCAGAGGAGGTGATCACAGAGTACAGCTATACAAGGTAAAATTTATTTTTCTTTCATAGTATAGTATGCTTTTTGTTAAAAAAAATCCAGCTGCTATGTTTATGTCTATCTCCACCAATGGAAAACGTTAACGGATAACTGCTTTAAAAAAAACAGTTATCATTTTGCCCCCTGACCTATAATGACACCCTCCACCTTCTAACCCAAATGTATACTTATCCGAATAAAACAGCCACAGGAATCTTTGTTGCCTGCTGGCAAAAATCTTCTATCCCCTGCTTGCACCTGCTTTTTGTATTGTAAATGTTTTTTACTTGCACAAATAAGGTAGATTCAATCACAAGATGTTGAACATTATCTTGTGCCACTGGATGCAGTGCTGCTCAAAGAGGTCATTTCATATTTCCAAATTGGCACATGTTATGTTTGGGTGTTTTATCTGTTTTGCCCATTTTTGTTCATTCATTATCTAGTGAGGGTAAACATTCAGAACAGCGATTTTTCCATGAGCAGATGTGTTCAAGATATACAAAACTGTATGACACATACTAGCAGTTTCTTTGTGTGTTTATCATCAATCTCAATGGGTCTGCTTAAAGTGGAATTCCTCTCTTAAAAATACCCTTACCCCATCCTACACCTATGCTTAACAACCTGTTTAAGAAAAGGTGTGTATGTGTATATATATATATATATATATATATATATATATATATATATGTATATGTATATGTGTCTGTGTGTGTGTGTGCGCCTGTGTGTGCTCCTGTGTGTGTATAGATATATATATACATATATATGCTAATATGGTGAGCCACTCCTCTTGTATCCATGTAGCTTTAAGGAGAGGTGTCACGGTGGGCTCCCAATTATCCACCAGTAAACATTAAAAGAAAAAGAAGGGACACGATCTCCAATGCAAAAGGTTTACTGACACACAACTTGAAGAAGAGCATGGTATGCTCAAAACTGTACAGTTGCTGCTGAATTACATATTGTATGGAGAGAAACATTCAGTAAACCTTTTGCATTGGAGATTGTGTCCCTTCTTTTTCTTCAATATATATATATATATATATATATATATATATATCATCCCGCTTTGGTCAGGTCACATGACCTCCCCTGTATCACCCATCATGATTAGAGAGAAGAGGAGAGAGCACTCCGACTGGCCAGTAAAGTCTGGAGTGGCGAATTTACCCATAGGCTTAAATGGCCCATCTGTTGTTGGCACTCTCTCCCCCCTGCAGCGACCGCTGGCTGATACAGGAAGTGAAAATGTCCAGACCAGAGCAGCCTTAAAATAGGTAAGTATATGCATCTTTCTTACACAAGTTAGTAAGCATAGGTGTCAGGAGGGGGGAGGGGACAATATTAAGAGTAGCTAGGGTTACACTTTAATTCATGTAAACACACAAAAATGCGACATGCGCTATATTTTAAAAAATACTATGCTGCAGAATATACTGTATATAATTTCTAGCCATATATGGGGTTTTCTACTTGATATACATTTTGTGCTGTAAATGCATGCATTTTACTGGAGGAAAAAGGACAAGTGTGAATGAGTCATTATATAAAGTGCTTAGAAAGGTAGCCATACGTGATAAAACATTTGTAATGTTTGCAATACCATCCTGTAATACACACATGCACAAGAGAGGATTTCTCTAGCCCTAGAGCAGAAGCCGGTCTCTGTAATTGTAAGTATAATTACAATTGTAAATGTAATATGTTGTAAGCTGGAGAATGCAAGTGAAAGAAAATCTACATTATATCTTAACAAAAATCGCAAATGTGTGCTATGACCCTTCTAATCCTATTTTGCAATGTGTAACACAAGCTACCGTTTAGTAAAAGTATTAAAGTGGTTGTCAATGCTTGGGGGAAAAAAAAAAAAAAAACACCTGCAAGAGAAAGGCATAATGAGCTAGTATGCATCGCATACTAGCTCATTATGAAATGCTTACCTTAGATCGACGCCATTGCAGCGGTCCCCGAGTGTGACCGGCAAGATGTTGTGTCCGCTGTCTTCCGGGATCCCTGGCTCTGACCAATCACATTGTGGACTCCAGCGCTGTGATTGGCAGGAGCCGCGCTGACGTCACTCCCGTGCATGTGCACAGGAGCCGTCATTTACAGCACACTTCATGAAGAAAAGGCTCAGTCAGGCTGTTTCTTCACTGCGCATGTGCCGATTACAGGGAATTATTATAGGCTTACCTGTAGTTTAAAGTGGTTGTCATGACTTGACAACCACTTTAAGAGTTTTCTATAATAACTGGCTAATGGCAGTAATCCACAGCAATAGGCAACCCACACAAGCAGGCAATCTGTATTATGTAAAGTTGCAGAGGTTCTGTCTGTAGCAGCAGTTTGAGAGTATTAAACACAGACAACAGTCTCAAATTATGATCACTCACAAGTAAAGTGAGTGACATGGATTATCTCATTACAGTGGCATCTGAAAGCGGGTGGAATATATTAGGCAGCAAGTGAACATGTTGTCCCTGAAGTTGTGTTGAAAGCATAAAAAATGGGCAAGCATAAGGATTTGAGCAACTTTGACAAGGGCCAAATAGTAATGGCTAGACAACTGTGTCAGAGCATCTCCAAAACTGCAGCTCTCTTGTGGGATGTCCCAGTCTGCAGTGGTCAGCACCTACCTAGAGTGGTCCAAGGAAGGAAAACCGGTGAACTGGCAACAGGGTCATGGGCAGCTAAGGCTCACTGATGTACATGTGTAGTAAAGGCTAGCCCACAAAGTCTTATCCAATAAAAGAGCTACTATAGCTCATAATGATGTCTTAGAGCCAGATACCACCGTATACCTTCAGAGATTTGGCGGGGTCCACTCTTTGACAGATTATGGTGGGTGGTCATAATGTTATGGCTGATGAGTATACAGCAGCACAGTGTTTTGCAGCACGTACAATATTCTATCTTGGAAGATTTTTTAGTACTTGCAGCAAAAACCTCTTACATGGAGGTGGAAGCACTGTGGGCAGCCTAGAAGTCTCCAGAGGCGGTTTTCTGGCAGAATTCTGACACTGATATCTTCTCTAAGGAGTTTAAAATTGCTGAAGCAGACAGTGCTTCTGTAAGTACATGTAATTCAAACTGCCAGCCTGTGTTTAGCTGTCAGCATAGAAGGTGGTGACTGAGTCTGAGTAAAACACAGGATTAATGTGAAAAAATGAAAACTGCACTAGCATGCATCATCTCCTCTTACAGAAATGATCTGCTGCAAATATTTATTGAGGTAAAGTTTGTATTTATTTTGGTGAATTGTACTCAATCTTGTGTCCTCCTACTAGGTCCTCAGCTCAATGGGTTTTCACGTCATTTCATTCGACTACAGAGGTAAGTGACTAATCTGAAGTGTCTTTATAGATGACTTTCCATGATTGCTGCTGGCCGGTACCATCCAGTGCCTGCACCAAGGGGCTAAGCAAGAGAATTAAAGTTGTAATTAAAATAGCAATGTCTTGTGATCTGAAACTGCAGAACTGAAATCACGTGTTTCCTCTTTATTTATCAAGCAGCTTTTTTTCCACTTGCTGTGTTTAATGAAGACAGTAAAACACTTTCTCCTGTTTCCACGTTCATTTTTTTTTTTATTATAATTGACAGTTTTTATTGAGTTTTGTATTTTTTTTTTTTCAATACAAGAAAAGAAACAGAACAAAAGAAGTAAATCAGAAAATAAGAAATGTTTTCTCTGGATTGCATATATAGAGGAATAGAAAAAGTGGAATGAACTTGCATAAAGCTTCATCTGTTAATCAGAGAGCCAAGAATAGTGCACAGGGGGTTATAATAGCTTGTTCCTAATCAAGTAACAATAAGCCATCTCCTATCAGGCTCATTATATCAACATATAAGTAATACACTATAATGTAATCTGCATTTCCATGAGAGACTATAAAAGAGAAAAAAAAGGAAGAAATTTAGGGCAAAGGAGAGAGAGAAATTATCCACATTCATTTTAAAGTGGTTATTTGAGGCCATGTCCCACTAGTTTTAATGAACAAGGTGCTCGGAAATAAGTAAATAATTGCAATAACCTAATGATGAACCTCATAGCTAAATAAAATACAGTATCTAAATGTAACAATAATAAATTCATTTTTTTAAGGCCAATCTTTATGGTGCCTGTGACATTTGTGACATTGAAACCCTCTCCAAAATAGAGCAGGTTAATCAATTGAAGTATCCGTACAAGGGAAGACAGCTGGCACCTCGCTCTGGGTCGCTCTGTATTGGTTCCTGTTCCTGGTAGTCAGCGTTGGCAGTCTTCTCAGTTATTTGACCTTGATCAGCCTGGAACTGATAAAAAGAATGATGATGCTGAATCTACTAGAGTAATTTGTAACAGTCCAATTCAGTGTTATCAACACTTTTTATATCCCTGACAATGCACATGTTTTGTGCAGTTGTTTTTATCATCAGTCAGTGGCAATCTCTCACTTATCAGGTATTCTTTGAGGCTTGACTGGATTTCAAGCTTGTCATGCTTTTTGGGTAAATTACTTTTGTTCACGTTTTAAATACAAGATATTTACAGTGCAAACAATATAGCCATGAGAAAAACTAGATAACTTTTCCCATTTTGTACCAACAGATTGTGCAGTTTTTCAGAGACCATACATAAAATCGTTCATATCAGCTTATATCTCTACCATTGTAAAGCAGAGTATACATGCAAAGTTTTTTTCTGGTTGAAAAAAAAAACTGATCTACACACGTGATGTAGATGCTGGGATTTCCTCTGCAACCCCATTGTATTCTGGCAGTGGGGAGCCCCCAAACCACCCCCCCCCTCCGGCAGAATACACATCCGTACTACAGCTATTGGCTGCAAATGCTGATAGAATGCTGGTTTTCCAGCACGATTAATTGTTGCAAGCTGGTCATTAGACTGGCTTCTATTAAACAGAGAAGAGTACACAGACCAAAAGTCACGTGTGTACTTGGCTTAAGGCTACCATATTTTTCAAAATTAAATCCTGGAACACCCTACTAACCACACCCCCAAAACCATGCCCCCAATAATGATTGTGAATGACTTGGGGTACCTTTTGGACATTCTGAGCAAAGCAGTCATGCATAGCATGCCGCAGCAAATGGTGCATGTGGCTGGATTTCTCTAACAGTAGGAGGAGTTTAAATGGGTTTGGGTAATAAAATCTTAACCTCTGCTGCTTTGGGTCAAGAGTGCATACCACAGCATACAGGGTAAGTAATGTACAAGGATGTAAGGAGTAAATAACTAATGGGACATACGACACCATACGTGAGAA
>BLSH010145457.1:383412-395958 GCA_018402905.1 Glandirana rugosa | reverse complement strand
AAATGTACAGCCGTGCGTAACATTATCTCTGCTGCGACAGTAGACAGTAGTTTATACTGTTGTTCCAGTAGATTCCGGCCACAGCAAAATGCAGAACTTCCTTGTCTCCGGAGTATACAGTAATTAATACTGCTAACGTCTTTGTGGGCCATTACAGTTATTTAAACTGCCAAATCATAATTCGACCACTGCTTCCGGGACCCTACCTCCTCTCGGAGACTTGTCCGTAAAACGGAGGGGAAACATGCCTCTATCCCAATAACAAAAACTGAAAAAACACAAAAAAAAAAAAAAAAAAAAGGTGTCCGGAGCGAGGACGAAAAAAGAACAGTGTTATGGGGCAGACAGCCGCCCTTTATGGGCTAAGAAAGAGGTGGTCCTGTGGGGGTCAGAGGGGGCGGAGCTGACCCGTAGTAGGCTGACATGGGGAGGTCCAGGAAATATATATATATATATATATATATATATATTCAAAGTAATTTTCTAGCAAAAAAAAAATGATTTTATATTGTAACAACAAGTGTCAAAAATAGGCCCGGTCCTTAAGTGGTTAAAAATAATCCCATAGCCCCATAAAGCCTTGGGGAATAGTATGCTACATGAACAATATCACAAATTGAAGATAAAAAATATGTTACATCATATGGGGGATGGCAATCTTAAAGCGGAGTTCCACCCAAGAATGGAAATTCCACTTATCTGATTCCCCCCCCTCCCCACATTTGACACCCTTTGGGGGGGAGGGAGGAGCAAGTGCCTGTTTTTTACAGGTACCCTGTCCCCACTTCCGGGAGACTGAGCCACGGCGAAGTGTGTCAGCAGCTTGGCTCCCTCCCCCTCTGACCGGCCAGTGAGAGAACGCAACGCCGAAAGGCTACACTGCCGGGTTCCCTTACCAGCAGTGGCGGTGGCAGCACCGACCAGCCGATGTAAACGTTGGCTGCGGTGCCGACATCGCTGGAGTCCAGGTAAGTGTCCTAATGTTAAAAGTCAGTAGCTACACTCCGCTTTAAAGGATCAATGATTCATACCACAACCAAAACCATATGCTGGAGGTTCACAGAGACATGGGGCAGTGCTGTACAGAAGGTGTAAACATGTGTCCAAAGCACAAGGGATCTACAAGGATCAGCCAATATAATGAAAAAGATCTTAAATATCTGGATTGATAACTCCAATCGCAGAGAGTCTTCTTCCAAATAGTGAGCCAGACCTCTCTGCACAAAAAGAAGGGAAAAACGCATAAATGGACCCAATAAGGGCAGTAATAAACCAGTATCTCTCCAAATAAGATGGAAAGGTTCGCTGGAGGACTCTCCCTTCAGTAATACATGCAGGGTCCTCTGCATTAGAGCAAACGCTCATTGTGGTCTAACCAGCCTGCAACTATGTTGGAACCAATCAAATGTATTTTGCCTCCTACAACTATTCTCAGCTTTCCTGGGTACAGCATGGTTTAGGGAAGATCAGGTTTTGCCAGCATCTTTTAACATCCAGGTATTTGGTGCAATGCAAAGGAGGAAGACTTTGAATCCTTGTACTCTAATCTAGGTTTTTATTATTTCTAGACAATTTTAAGAAATTGCTTATCCCTGTAATTGAACAATTCAAGTGTAGTTGTACTGTAAATAAATTATTGAAATGGTCTAAGAGGGCTCCAAGAGGGCTGCCCTTTCCACAAAAAATGAGGGTGTGAAGTTATCCTTCCCAAAAAGTAGGCTTAATTTATACTTTAACATGCATTTTTTTCACACATTTTTACTGCTTCCCCCCTCAAACTGCAAAGGCTGCCTTATGGGGTATACACATGGCGGTGCTGCAAAAATGATCACTTCTTTTGCATTTTGTGGGCAGTACAGCCTGCCAAAAAAACACTTATTCACTGCTATACAGGCAGTTGTTGCGGTGCAGGCTTTTTTACGGACCTTACCACCTGTCAAATGCCCTCTGAAAAGTAGTCCAACGCAGATCACTTCTCAAAGTGCAATGCTAGTGTAAAAAGACAAATGGTGTTCTCTGAATTCTATGTGAGATTTATCTACTTGTTCTGGCATTCCAATGATATGGAGGTTATTTCTACATAAATAATTTTCCATATCTTGTGCAACACAATCACCCTAAATTTGTGATTACTAGGTAATAAAGTAGTAGGCAGACTGCATTTGGGTGGAGCCACCTCATATTGCTAGGTACACATGCTGCTCTCTAGGGTTGTGGTACAGTTCTGCTTTTTTTGCATGTTATGCCTTACTAGGTTTAGGTTGGTATGTAGGACCTGTTAGTGGTCTGTAGGACCTGTTCGTAAAGTATTACATGTTTTTACTTCTGTTAACATATCCCGCAAGGTGGGTTCTTGTTCCTCCTCATTATCTGCTGGTTAAACATCAGGTATAGGTACTGAGTGAATACTGGCAGTTCCATGGGAAGTCTTTGCAGAGGAGTGTACCCTATTAATGTCTGGTTGGGATCTGTCTGCATTTCCACTTCAAGCTAGTGGTCTGCATGCGGAAGGCATTTTAGTAGTTGCTCGTTTGCGTACAAATGTATCCAGTTAGTGGGATTCTGAGGTAGTGTTCCTCTGTCCGCCCACATGGCCGTATCATTCATACACAGAGCTCTGTGTATGAATTAAGTACAAATCCCAACATTCTTTATGATTGTCGGTATGTAGTTTTCAATTAACTACCTCGGCGCAGTTCATTGAGTAGTTCATTGAGTCTTCCTGACAGTGTGAAACTGCCTGCCTATACGATGTACGGTCAGATAGCTCACATGTCAGTCTGCAGAAGACCTGCATGGCATCAGCGATTTGCTGATCACTGGTGCAATGCATTCCAGGCTCCTTAAAAAAAAAAAATAGTAAATGCACATTTTTTTACCTGCAAATAAATGTGCCTTTGTTATTTATTTATTTATTTTTTTACATGAATTTATTCTTTAATTTAAAGCCTAAAATGGTAACATTTACAGTTTAATCATTGTTTTCTGTCTGCCTTAGCTGAATATCCCTGGTATCCGTGTATATATAGTGTGTTATCATTTGACCACCATTGATTTTGTTATCTCTTATTTCTCAGGATGGGGTGACTCAGCTGGTTCTCCTTCAGAGACCGGTATGACCTATGATGCCCTTCATGTCTTTGACTGGATCAAGGCCAGAAGTGGGGACAATCCTGTCTACATCTGGGGACACTCTTTGGGAACAGGGTAAATATAGTAACTGTGCTTAGTTTATCTTTAAAAACTCATCCATACATCAACAGTAGGTAGCACCACCAGTATTGCATCTTAGAAGAAGCTTAAACGATTGTTAAAGCGGTAGTAAACCCATCCATTTAACAGTTTAAAAAACAGTTACATTTCCGGAACGTGCCGGAAATGTAACATTCCCATTGGTTGTGCTCTAAATCAAACTGTCAAACCACCCAATGGCTGGTGTCATAGCTGATCACATGTGCAGCATCAGGGCAGTTGGAGATTAAACAGAAGCCAAGATGGCAGCTTCCTTGGCTGAAAATGATTGGAAAGTTTACTACCACTTTAAGCTTCATTTTTTTTTTCTTTACAATAACAAACATGTCATACTTACCTTAATCTGTGCAGTGGTTTTGCACAGATTGGCCCCGAACCTCGTCTTCTGGGGTCCTCCAGCGGCGCTCCTGGGTCCTCCTCTGCATCGAGTGACCCGCCAGGGAAGAGCTTCCCTGGGGTCACCCGTGCGGGCGCGCTCCCGTGTCCTACTGTTTGTGTATATTTACACAAACAGCGGGACTCGACCCCCACATCACTGGACTTGATTTACAGCAGTGGGAGCCAATGGCTCCCCTGCTATCAATCCAGCCAATGAGGATCCGAGACACCAGCTGGAGCGGATTGCTCGTAGCCGCCGCTGAAACAGGGGGGCTCTGGGGGGGCCACTACTGAGAAAAGGTTTTTCACCTTAATGCATAGACTGCATTAAGGCAAAAAAACACTAGGCTTTACAACCCCTTTAACAGACACACTCTTGGTTTTTCTTCCTTTTTGTAAAACAAAGAAGTAATTTGTAAAATACTTCTTGTCACACCATTATTTACTTATCACTTAGCTCAGCTAAGGAATAAAGTCTGGCTTATATGATTGCATTTTACATTACATTAAACCCATATAGAATGTAATGTCCATCCTTGGCTTCCTGTGGCACTGCCACATTGTAGGTTACCCTGTGTTGTGCTGATAGACATTAAACTCTGCTTTTATATGCATATCTGTAGAGAACAGAAACAGGAAGAATGACCTTCGTATTGCTCTGAGATTGAATGTCAAACCACGAGTCAAGTTAGATTTTTGGATTTCAATATATTATCGCAACTATGGCCTGATGAATTTTAGTTGTGTATTTTGTCTCCCTTCTGCTATATCTCCATGATGGTCCAAATATTGCAATGGTGTGAATTTTTTACTTTTTTGTTGTTTTGTGATTTGCAGTGTTGCCACAAACTTGGTGAGAAGGTTGTGTGAAAGAGGTGAGCATTCTGTTTAATAACATGTTTTCCTCATCACCCAGCCTTGTTATATGCATATTATTCAGCCTACTACTCCTCTAGGAAACCAGACTTCAAATGATCATGTACTTTTAATGTTTGTTCATATCTCTGTTATAACTATATGTAGATAATGTTCTCGATTCTAACATCAAGTGAATTTGGAAGTGTTTTTTGCTATGCCATTAGGAGCCAATTATGCTCAAATTTTAATTTATTGGACTGGACACCTGAGTCAGTTTTACACAGTACCTCCTATCTTGGGGTTATGTTCAATATTTCATGTTTGTGGTATATTCTAATGTAAGGGACTATTAAATATGATGGAAATGAATTAATAAAACACACTAATGATATTGAAAACTTCTGATTGTGACTTTGCTTTGTAATGTTTTGTAGAAACACCTCCCGATGCCCTGGTCCTGGAATCGCCTTTTACAAACATCCGTGAAGAGGCAAAAAGTCATCCTTTTTCTGTGGTAAGTAACAAACCTGGGTTTGATGCTAGTGAAAGTAAAATCAGAGCTATCCTGATATTTTAAAGGCCGCAAGGAATGATTGATCAACTTTCAAATATGTATACCATAGTTTGTGGATGCTATAGCTTTCCTACAGATTAAATAATATACACTTATTGGGATTTTTTTTCAACCAAAGACATGTAGCAGAATACATTTTGGCCTAAATTTAAGCCAAAATTAGATTTTATTGGATATGTTTTATGACAGAGTAGAATATGTAGTCTATCTCCAAAATGTTTAGCTTTTTTTTATTTATATTGCAAAAAAAATAAAAAACATAGTGGGGATCAAATGCCACAAAAAGGAAGCTTTATTTGTGTAAAAAAAATGATAAAAATGTCACCTGCGTACAGTATTGCATGACCGCGCAATTGCCAATTAAAGTATCGGGGTAAAACCTTCCGGAGCTTGAAGTGATATTAAAGTCTTGTTTTTTTGGTTTAAAAATAACAAACATGTTATACTTACCTACTCTTTGTAGTGGTATTACACAGAGCAGGCCACATCCTCCTCTTCTTAGGTCCTTTGCCAGTGCTCCTAGCCCCTCCTGCCACGTGCCCCCACAGCAAGCAGCTTGCTATGGGGGTGGGGGCACCCAAGATGTTGCTCTGTTTGTCCATTCAGACACTGAGCCGTGGCTCGGCCCTGCCCCCTCTCTCTCCTCATTGGCTCACTGACTTTGACAGCAAGGAGAGCCAATGGCACCAGCTGCTGTGTCTCAGCCAATCAGGAGGAAGAGTCCTGGACAGCCAAGGCTCTCGTGCAACATCGAGATAGGGCTCAGGTAAGTATTAGGGGGGGCTTCTGCAGCCAGTTTTTTTATCTTAATGCATAGAATACATTAAAGTGGAACTTCAGTCATTTTTTCATTTTTCCATCTATTATATCCTCTGCCCTTGTTGTTTTAACTTTTGGATATTAAAACATTTTCTTCTGCCAGTAAATACCTTATACAGCCCACTTCCTGTTTCCTGTCTGGTCATTATAGACTGGCAAAAGGAGAGAATAAAAAGGCAGATGCTGGCTGACCTGAGTCAAGAGTGAGTCAGCTGGATGGCAGGTATACCGTCCCACCCGTTTGGGGGCGGAGTTCCCAAATGGATACGTAGACACTGAACACAAATTGGGCAGAGGGATAGGGTCCCCAAAAGGTTGTCCTGACCTCCAATGAAAGCTGCAGAGCTGGTGATGTGTCTGTAAATCCAGGAAGTGAACAGGCAGGAGCTTCAGCTACCCACAGTTAAAATGATTGCAGCCAGACTTAGTGGAGAAAGATTTCTGCAGCATATTGGGCAAGTACAGAATCCCAGTATATATAACATAATATGCAAAGTGTTTGGAGGGAAGCTCCAGAACGGCAAAGATGTTTTTATTACAAATGATGTGAGCAGACTGCAGTTCCTCTTTAAGTTTAAAAACCTTCTGCTTTTAGAACCACTTTAAGTGGTTAATGGTTTTTTTCAAATACATAATGAATTATAATTGGTTGTGTGTTATCAGCTTAAAGCAGGGCTTTACCCATAACAACTTGATAAAAATGAATGTTCTCTAGTAAGAAACATACATTCCATATTTAATAATTATGCTACCAAAATCAGTGTGTGCTGTAAATTGCCTTCAGCGTTATTCCTGTTTCTTCGTGCTGGAGGCTGCCATTTTGCTGAAGCCCAGAGCCCCTTAACAACAATAAATCATAAAGTGAAAATATACTCATCAATTTAACGTTTTTTTTACATTCCTGGAATGCTGGGAATGGTAACTCACATTTGCTTGTGTCCTCAACCAAACTGTCAAACCATCAAATTGCTGATGTCATAACTGATCCCATGTGCAGCACCATGGCAGTTGCATATCAAAGAAAAACAACTTCCTTGGCTGTAAAGGATTGGAGGGTTCAATTCCGATTTAAGGCTGTCAGCAGATCGGCCTCTACAAACTCTACAGTGCCTAAACATGGAGAGCAACTGACCATGTGCAGAGCAGGGTGAGACAGTGTATTACTGTTTTTTAAACATTATAAGCATTTTTTTTTAATTGTTTAACCACTTCAATACCGGGGACTTAGGACACTTCCCGCCCAGACCAATTTTCAGCTTTCAGTGCTGTTGCGACTCGAATGAGAATTGCGCGGTCGTGCGACGCTGCACCCAAACAAGCTTTTTGTCATTTTGTTCCCACAAATAGAGCTTTCTTTTGGTGGTATTTGATCACCCCTGCTGTTTTTATTTTTTGCGCTATAACAAAAAAAGACCGAAAATTTTGAAAAAAAAAAACATTTTTCTTTGTTTCTGTCACAAAAATTTGTATAAAGTACATTTTCTCCTTCACTGACGGGCACTGACGTGGCTACACTGATGGGCACTGATGAGGCTACACTGACAGGCACTGATGAGGCAGTACAGATTGGCACTGATGAGGTGGCACTGATAAGGTTGCACTGATGATGGGGCAAATATGCAGCACTGATGGGCGGCCTCCTTGCGCTGTCTGGGAGGGGGGCTCCCTGGGGGTCCTGATCCGGCTCCCTGGTGGTCCAGTGGGGTGATCCTGAGGGTGGCTGCGCTGATAAACGTTCAGCGCAGCCCCCCCCCCTGTCAGAAGAGCAGCCGATCGGCTCTCCGCTGCTCAGGTCTGCAGACCTGAGCAGAGGAAAAGCCGATCAACGGCTCTTCCTATTTACACTGTGATCAGCCGTGATTGGTCACGGCTGATCACATGGTAAAAGGCTTCGGATCAAAGCCTTTTACCTCGGTCGGTAATGCGGTGGGTCAGACTGACCCACGGCACCACCGATCGCCGCGATGCGCGCCCCCAGGTGCGCGCGATCGCGCATTATCCTGAGGACGTCAATAGACGTCCAGTCAGGATAATGAACCCCCCGCCCGGACGTCATTTGTCAATGCGCCGGGCGGGAAGTGGTTAACATAGCTATACCTGCTAAAGGGGCCAGCCGGAAGTGATCTAGCAGGGCTTAATTTTCTGACTAAAGTTTCACTTTAACCACTTCAGCCCCAGAAGGATTTACCCCCTTCATAACCAGAGCACTTTTTGCGATTCAGCACTGCGTCGTTTTAACTGACAATTGCGCAGTCATGCTATGTTGTACCCAAACAAAATTGATGTCCTTTTTTTCCCACAAATTGAGATTTCTTTTGGTGGTATTTGATCACCTCTGTGGTTTTTATTTTTTGCGCTATAAACAAAAAAAGAGCGACAATTTTGAAAAAAAAAATATATATATATTTTTTACTTTTTGCTATAATACATATTCAAAAAATATATTAAAAAAAATGTATTCATCCGGTTAGGCCAAAATGTCTTCTACATATTTTTGGTAAATAAAATCGCAAAAAGCATTTATTGATTAGTTTGCGCAAGATTTACCGCGTCTACAAACTATGAGAATTGATTTATGGTGTTTTTATTATTTTTTTTTTTTCTTACTGGTAATGGTGGCGATCTGCGATTTTTATCAGGACTGCGATATTGCGGCAGACAGATCGGACACTTTTGACACTTTTTGGGACCATTTACATTTTTACAGAGATCAGAGCTAAAAATATCCACTGATTACTGTATAAATGTCACTGGCAGGGAAGGGGTTAACACTAGGGGGTGATCAAGGGGTTAAATGTGTTCCGTCAGTGTGTTCTAACTAAGTGGGGGCTGAGCTGGCAGGGGCATAACAGATTGAACTAATCCCGATTACAGGGATCAGTAGATCACTGTTATGTCCCCTGACAGAACAGGAAACCGCCGTGTTTACACCGGCAGTTCCCTGTTCTAGCTCTGTATTAGGCGATCGCGGGTCGCCAGCGGACATAGAGTCCGCCCGACCCACAGGCACACTCACGCAGCGTGTGGTGGGCACGAGAGTGAGATGCGGGCAGCGCGCACCCGCAAGCTGCGGCTGCGCGAATCGGCGTTTATATACGTCGATTCGCGCATCGCTGCCACATTGCCGCAGTAAAAGTATGCAATGCGGTCCAGAAGCAGTTAAGCCCATTGGGGTTTATTTACTAAAGGCAAATATACTGTGCACCGCAAGTGCACTTGTTCCAGAGCTTAGTAAATGAGATAGAGCTTCACTTTGCAAAGAATACTCAATCACATGCTAGGAAGATAAAAAAAAAATAGCATTTTTCCTGCACATGATTGTATGATAGAAATCAGCAGAGCTTCCCCTCAGATCTAGAGCAACTGCACTTGCAGTACACAGTATATTTGCCTTTAGTAAATCAACCTAATCTTAGATGAGGTTTAGATAACATTTTATTAATCGAAAATTGGGTACTGCGCTTAGGATGCTCAATGAAAAGCACATATATTCAGAGATTGGCTTGCTGCCACCCAATAGAATACTCCCACTAGGGGAGTATAAAATGTGTTATAAAGGAATTTGTACTGGATTTGGTGCTGCCCACTCAATATTAATCTTACACTTGGTGTCTGAAGGGAATGAAATCAATAAAAAAGTAAACTACTATCACTAATTATGAGGGATATGTATATATATATAGTGCCCCCTAATTAGTGAAAAAAGGGGAATAGATGTATATACATAAAATATCCCAGTGAACTTCATCAATGCAATAAATTATCCAAAAAGTTAAAAATATTTAAGATTATTTTACAAAGTGTTTATACACAACCTGTGTATATCCAGGTATACAAATACTTGATCACCAAATTATATGTGCAATATGCAGATGTCCAACGACACAAAAATATTGATATAAAAGTGTTCGTTTTTCCAAGGTGCACAGGTGCAATAATAATTGTCCTTATAAAGTAATACATCCTCAAAAGAAGCCTTAAAGTGCTCAGTGCTAATAAATTATAAGGTGACTGGTGAAAGCAAATCAATCCTCCTAGTGACTGTTTAACGGTCTTCCAGTGCTTCG
Organism: Glandirana rugosa; assembly: GCA_018402905.1. Classification (NCBI taxonomy): domain Eukaryota; kingdom Metazoa; phylum Chordata; class Amphibia; order Anura; family Ranidae; genus Glandirana; species Glandirana rugosa. The sequence goes on along the minus strand of BLSH010145457.1, from coordinate 386,010 downwards.
GGTGCAGATCATGTGTGCTCCCCCCAGGGATACCCCACTTACCGGACGGCGCCACCCCCACAGGGGTAAAGCGCTAAGGCACCTGCTAGGTAATGATGGGGATCCCTTGTAAGCCTGGTAGCAGTGGTTCTGTTGTCCTCAGTGCAGATGATGAATGTGCAGATAATGAATGATAACCGTGGTCCCGATGTCAATACAAAGGGTTAATGACCGAAGTATGGGAGGAGAAGAAAAAACTCCATAGCATAATCTTTTTTTTTAAAAATCCATAACTTTTTATTTCTTCAAACAGCTTCTAGGTTAAAAGTAAATGAGCAATGAATGGTTCCTAAGTCACTTGCTTGGCGCGGTGCTGGGGAGCTGCGTACTGGTAAATAAAGTCCCGCAAGCTTCCCGTACCAGCGGCTTGCGTTCCACCGTGGCCGTAATCTGGAAGTGACATGTGGCGTTAGTCTGGTATCACATGACGCGTTGCGTCATGTGACATCTTCTCACCCAGAGCACTGGAAGACCGTTATACAGTCACTAGGAGGATTGATTCGCTTTCACCAGTCACCTTATAATTTATTAGCTCTGAGCACTTTAAGGCTTGTTTTGAGGATTTATTACTTTATATGGACAATTACTATTGCACCTGTGCACCTTGGAAAAACGAACACTTTTATATCAATATTTTTGTGTCATTGGACATCTGCATATGGCACATATATAAAATATATGAATGAGTGAAGCGCAATAAAATAATATTACATAAAATCAAATAAGTAAATAACCACTGTGCATTGAATATAAATCCACGTGCAAAACAAGCAAAAAATATTGCATATAAAGTGAAATTTTTTGTGCATCAAATACTGACATATAGTCTCAAAAAGTGCAGAAGTAAAATATTGCATATAAAGTGGAATATTTTTATGCATCGAGTATTGACATATAGTCTCAAAAAAGTGCAAATGCAGTGAAACAAGTCCTGCTGACTGTAAATAATAATAGATACTGTCCTTTTAAAATACAAGAAAAATAAATCCTGCTCCACAAGGATGATAATCCTCCAAAGTGATAACTGTGCAAGGTAAAACGTGCTCCAATCCAAATACTGTGCACACCTCTTTACACCACCCGGTGTCACTAGCTGCTCACCTCAAGGGGCGACCCCACTGGGTCTAGTAGCGCAGTCCCCACTGGGGTATAAATCCCACTCCACAGGCGGATCTCAACAATGTAGTATCGTTTATAGAATAAAAAGAAGGGCTAACATAGTGTTGAATCGTTAAAAGGAAAAGTTTTTTATTTAAAACTCATTAAAAATTGCACTCACATTTGTAGTTGCACCTCCACCGGTACACTCGGGTAATGCATGTATACAAATAACAGCAATCCACGGCTGCTGGCTGCAAGCATGTAGATCATGTATTAAGCGTCACCTTAGGCTCCTCCCTGACGTGTTTCGTCAACAGTACACGTGACTTCATCAAGGGTCATATTGCACATATAATTTGGTGATCAAGTATTTGTATACCTGGATATACACAGGTTGTGTATAAACACTTTGTAAGATAACATTTTATGGCACGTTATTGCAGTAAACCAGTTAATCCCAATGGATTAACATCTGCACTCTTTTGAAAACCCATAATTCTCTGTTTTGTCATGATTGCCTCCTGTATTAAAAGTTTGTAAACTTCATATTTTATACACATAAAAACAAAACTGAAATAATAAAATGTTAATTATTAAAAAAAGAAACTAAAATAGTTGATTAGAAATTTACAAATTTAAAAAATATAAAATTAAATTGATATAATAGAAAAATACCGCGCTTACTGATCTCATACACGAATGACAGCTGCTAGCACACCAATTTGACAGGAAATTGTAACAATAAGTGTTAAATATAAAGTGCAGCGCTTAAAACATTATAAAAAATATAAATAAGAGAACAAATAGTCCAAATAAGGAAGACCCCGATTAAAGTGTCTTGTGCTCATAAATATAATAGTAAAGTGTCCAGTGCTTCTAAACTCTGTTTAACCACTTCAGCCCCGGAAGAATTTCCCACTTTAGGACCAGAGCACTTTTTGCGAATCGGCGCTGCGTCGCTTTAACTGACAATTGCACAGTCGTGCGACGTTGTACCCAAACAAAATTTGCGGACTTTTTTTCCCACAAATAGAGCTTTCTTTTGGTGGTATTTGATCACCTCTGTGTCATTTCTGATCGCCGCTATAAACAAAAGAAGAGCGACCATTTTGCAAAAAAACCCAAATTTCTTACTTTTTGCTAAAATTCAAATCCAAAAAAAAAATATAAAAAAACATTTTTTTTCACCGTTTTTGGCCGATTTATATAATTCCTCATATTTGCGATAAAAAAAATTGCAATCGGCGTTTATTGATTGGTTTGCGCAAAAGTGGCCGCGTTTACGGATGGTGAGAATTCATTTCTGGGGTTTGTAATTTTTTTTATTTTTTACTAGTAATGGCGGCGATCTGCGATTTTTAGCGGTAATGCGATATTGGGGCAGACATGTCGGAACATTTTGACACTTTTTTGGGACCAATGACATTTTTAAGAAGGCCCCGACTTCACCAATTTGTC
>BLSH010145457.1:359759-370625 GCA_018402905.1 Glandirana rugosa | reverse complement strand
TGGTGGCTGGGGGGTGGTGGGTGGGTGGTAAACAGATGGTGGGGGGGAGTATTCTGTCACTAGGCAGCGCTGTGGGCATTGCACATCGCCCACAGCGCTGCTGCACGTCTTCTCTCCCCCCTCTCTCCTCTCACACTGCACCGATCGGTGCGGAGAGGAGAGACAAGCCGGCGCTTCCGCCGGCTTGTTTACATGTGATCGCGCCGTCATTTGACGGCGCGATCACGTGGTGAAAGGCTGCGCACAGCGGCCATTCACCCCGATCCGTGATCAGTCGGGTCCCCCGGACCCGACGGTCACGGATGTTCCCGTGTGCGCGCCCCAGGGGGCGCGCGGGAACCACGATTCTGGGAGGACGTCAATAGACGTCCTCCCAGAATTAAGCAACCGCCCTGTAGACGTCAATTGTCTATGGGGCGGTTGTTAAGCGGTTAAGAGACTAATATTTTTCAGTTTCCTACAATGTAAGACTTGATATGCAGTATTTTACCAGTTAAGACCCCTGCAAACCTTCTGATCATTGGTTTAAGAATAAAGAAGAAGATCCCTATCCTCACCCAACCTGAACAATAGTTTTTTACTGCACTGCCTGCTAAGAACAGCGCAGACAAGCATAGACAGCCTTCCCAAAAAATATTTTGTTACTTGTATTTTGTTAAGTAATTTGTAGTAATAATTGTATTGTGTTTACTCCCCAGATTGTTTAATTATTGTTTTGAAATTGTGTGTGTTCTGATCAAGAAAGCCAATATATTTATACAAATATTTACCACTAAATGATGATTTGCAGACACCGCATATGGTGACTTTGAGTTGCAGTTTTCTACACTAAAGCATTCATACAAACCTTTTCTCTAGTGTCAAATACATATCATGCCCACTGCTGATACTCCACGCAGAGGATGACCCTGTGATCCCATTCCATCTAGGAAGAAAGGTAATATAGTCTGATATTTTGTTACTTAAAATTGTGATACAGTAGCAAACACATTAACACCAGACATAGAACTATGTGTTTGTGTGTCTATATATATATATATATACAGTATCTCACAAAAGTGAGTACACCCCTCACATTTTTGTAAATATTTTATTCTATCTTTTCATATGACAACACTGAAGAAATGACACTTTGCTACAATGTAAAGTAGTGAGTGTACAGCGTGTATAACAGTGTAAATTTGCTGTCCCCTCAAAATAACTCAACACGCAACCATTAATGTCTAAACCGCTGGCAACAAAGGTGAGTACACCCCTAAGTGAAAATGTTCAAATTGGGCCCAAAGTGTCAATATTTTGTGTGGCCACCATTATTTTCCAACACTGCCTTAACCCTCTTGGGCATGGAGATCGCTAGAGCTTCACAGGTTGCCACTGGAGTCCTCTTCCACTCCTCCATGACAACATCACTGAGCTGGTGGATGTTATAGACTTTGCACTCCTCCATCTTCCATTTGAGGATGCCCCACAGATGCTCAATAGGGTTTAGGTCTGGAGACATGCTTGGCCAGTTCATCACCTTTACCCTCAGATTCTTTAGCAAAGCAGTGGTCGTCTTGGAGGTGTGTTTGAGGTCGTTATCATGTTGGATTACTACCCTGAGGGAAGGGGATCATGCTTTGCTTCAGTATGTCACAGTACACGTTGGCATTAATGGTTTCCTCAGTGAACTGTAGCTCCACAGTGCTGGCAGCACTCATGCAGCCCCAGACCATGACACTCCCACCACCATGCTTGACTGTAGACAAGACAAACTTGTCTTTGTACTCCTCACCTGGTTGCCGCCACACACGCATGAGACACCATCTGAACCAAATAAGTTTATCTTGGTCTTATCAGACCATAGGGCATGGCTCCAGAATCCATGTCCTTAGTCTGCTTGTCTTCAGCAAACTGTTTGCGGGCTTTCTTGTGCACCATCTTTGGAAGAGGCTTCCTTCTGGGATGACAGCCATGCAGACCAGTTTGATGTAGTGTGTGGCGTATGGTCTGAGCACTGACAAGCTGACCCCCCCCCCATCCCTTCAACCTCTGCAGCAATGCTGGCAGCACTCATATGTCTATTTCCCAAAGACAACCTCTGGATATGACGCTGAGCACGTACACTCATTTTCTTTGGTCGACCATGGCAAGGCCAGTTCTGAGTGGAATCTGTCCTCTTAAACTGCTGTATGGTCTTGGTCACTGTGCTGCAGCTCAGTTTCAGGGTCTTGGCAATCTTCTTATAGCCTAGGCCATCTTTATGTAGAGCAAAAATTCTTTTTTTCAGATCCTCAGAGAGTTCTTTGCAATGAGATGCCCTGTTGAGCTTCCAGTGCCCAGTATGAGAGAGTGAAAGCGATAACACCAAATTTAACACACCTGCTCCCCATTCACACCTGAGACCTTGTAACACTAACAAGTCACATGATAACAGAGAGGGAGAATGTCTGCTTGGGCCCAATTTAGATGTTTTCACTTGAGGGGTGAGGGGTGTACTTACTTTTGTTGCCAGCTTTTTTCAACATTAATGACTGTGTGTTGAGTTATTTTGAGGGGACAGCAAATTTACACTGTTATACAAGCTGTACACTCACTACTTTACATTGTAGCAAAATGTAATTTCTTCAGTGTTGTCACATGAAAAGATAGATTAAATATTTACAAAAATGTGAGGGGTGTACTCACTTTTGTGAGATACTGTGAACATATATATAAAGGTTAAGTTCACCTTTAAGAAAAAAATAATACATGCACACATTTTTTTCAGGAAAATAAAAAATTGCATTTATTATTTTTTCCCCACAGAATCCAGCAAAACATTGCACCCACAATTGGTGGATTGCAGGTGCAATGTTAGGCTCCTGCACACTCTCCTTCCAGCTTTCTGCCCATACCTTTGTACAGCCTTTCAGTTAGAAAGCTGGAGGAAGTATGAATGGAGGCTATTAAAGCGGAGTTCCACCCAAAAGTGGAACTTCCGCTTTAAGTCCTCCTCCCCAGCTCCAGATGCTGAAACTGAGCTTTTGGGGAGGAGGGGCAGTGGGGATACCCTATTTTTAGGGGTACTTCCGCCCCGGTCGCCTTAGGCGATCGGAAGTGGAAGGACTCCTTGCCCCTCCCTCCCGAAGTCTTCTGGGACACAGGACAGGTCCTAGAAGACTTCGGGACCAATCACAATGCGCAGCGCCGCTCGCGCATGCGCAGTGTGCGCCCGGCCGTGAAGCCGCGGCCGGGTGCCCACAGTAGCAATGCCGGCGCCGCAGAGGGGAGGGGGAGAGGAGCGAGGCTCCGTGCGGCTCCATCGCTGGACCAGGAGACAGATAAGTGTCGGTTTATTAAAAGTCAGCAGCTACACTTTTTGTAGCTGCTGACTTTTAATAAACCTAAGGAAAGGGTGGAACTCCGCTTTAAGAACTACAAGCGAAGTCCCGTACAGATGCTCTGATCTTAAATGGGACATCGGCTGTGAGGTAGAGGAACCCCCTTCTACTGCGGATGGGGGTGAGGGTGGATGTGCTGGAACATGTTACATGTGGCACCCTAAATACAGGTGTGACACGTAACATGTTCTAAAACTGAACTTTTGAAACTTTAAAGCATGGCTGTCATAAGAGAAACATCCTTCTGAAACTGGTATTTGCCTGGCTATGTTGAACTCTAGAAATTCAGCAACTTTCTAAAATGTGCTGGCTACTATGGGTTAAAGCAGAGTTCCAGTCATTTTTTTTTTTTGTTTCCTAAAAAAACAGCCACAATAGACGCAGGTTATCTAATCCATTCCTGCATATGTTGTAAATGTAGTCCTTTTTGTTATATAGTTATGCAATGTGCTCACAGTAAACTATGTAACAAGCATGCTCCCATCTTCAATGTGGGCATCTGAAGCCCGCTCGTAGCTTCTCCTGGGATATGGTGCTACTGCCTACCAAGCATGCACCTTCCGATCTCGCGCATGCACAGTGCGTACAAAGCAGGGCACACTCATTGAAGCAGAGGATGCCCATTGACTCCTGGGATTGATTACACTTCTATCCCAGGAGCCAAAGGGTGGTTGGATATGAGATACCTTGCCACCTTGGGGAACAGCGGAAGTGGAGCTATTCAATGAACAAAAAAGGTAATATGCTTTACAGAAAAAAAACAAAAAACATTCGGAACATTAATGGAACTGTGATCAGCAATGACTAGGGCCGAACTTCTAAAATGGAGTGGAACTCTGCTTTAAGCCCAACAGGGTGAATGCCAACTTGTGGACTTATCTCTCTTTTTCACAACTGACAGTTTTACTGAGCACTGTGAGTACAGCTATCATTATACTTAGCGCTCTGATAGGAAACATGCTGCTTTCTCATACAGCAGTATCTCTGCCTGCTCCTCCTCTGCACTTTCCATTCACAGAAGGCTTTGTATTTTGTAAATGGGTTCACATAACACAAAGTCCTCTATTATTGGCAGGAGGAGGAGAGGGATGGGCACAGCTTCTGCGTTTCATTCTGAAGCTGCTGGAACTGAGAGAAGGATTAAAGATTATTCCAGAGGAAAAAGGCATGCGCGCCTCTAAGTGTAAACCGTGTAAGAAACAAAGGTATAAGTAATGGTTAGAGGTACTCACAGACGTGGAGGAGAAAATCGCATGGCAGTGTCAGCCACTGCGGGCTGTATCCGGATGACTGGTGGTCCTGCGTTGCTGGTGGTTTGAGCTGTGGAGTGGGAGATGAAAAGAACAGGCATGCGCACTTCTAAGTGTAAACTGTATAAAAAGGTTTATTGATAAACAGGTAAAAAGGTACTCACAAACATGGAGATAAAAAAAGGATGGCAGTGTGAGCCACTGCAAGCTCTGTGCAAGTCCTGGAGCGTGGTGGTGTCCGTAAATGCTCGGCTAGACCCAGGGGAGGAGAGGTCGTCACAGGCTGACTAGCTTCAGCTGGTGGTGAGGTTGGCACCGGTGGTTTCCGGTGCTTCCTGTGGTCCAGGTGGAGTGGTGCAGCTGGACTGTCGGTGTGTTAGGTGGTCCCTTCTGGTTGGCGAGAGGACAGGAAATGGCGACGCGTTGTCGGGATGTGTACCCCTTCTTCAGGCCATGTGCGTGCTCCAGCGTAGGACTTATTTATAGGCTAAGAGAGGCTAATCAAAAAAGACCGCGAAAAACGGACGTCTCTCGGCGAAGGACCGCCCACCAGGGAACATGTCGCCACGTGACAAGGTGATTCACGAGACGAACGTTCCGTGCCAGAACGGTCGTGGCGCCACGAGGCGAGCGTGACCGCCCAGGGGGAGGCGGATCCAGGCGCCGATGGCTGACGTCACCAAACAGACGTGACCGCCCCTAATAGAGTTCTGCCTCGGATGTATGTAGGAACATGTAGTAACAGTGATGATGGTCAAAAAAGGTAAACTTGGCAGTAAAAAACATGAGAGCATACATAGGTAAAAATATAATAGAGGGCAGTAATGAAAATAAGAATTATCTATTAGGGACGGTCACGTCTGTTTGGTAACGTCAGCCATCGGCACCTGGATCCGCCTCCCCCTGGGCAGTCACGCTCGCCTCATGGCGCCACGACCGTTCTGGCACGGAACGTTCGTCTCGTGATTCACCTTGTCACGTGACGAAATGTTCCCTGGTGGGCGGTCGTTCGCCGCGAGACGTCCGTTTTTCGCGGTCTTTTTTGATTAGCCTCTCTTAGCCTATAAATAAGTCCTTCGCTGGAGCACGCACATGGCGTGAAGAAGGGGTACACACCCCGACAACGCGTCGTCCTTTCCTGTCCTCTCGCCACCCAGAAGGGACCACCTAACACACCGACAGTCCAGCTGCACCACTCCATCTGGACCACAGGAAGCACCGGAAACCACCGGTGCCAACCTCACCACCAGCTGAAGCTAGTCAGCCTGTGACGACCTCTCCTCCTCCCCTGGGTCTAGCCGAGCATTTACGGACACCACCACGCTCCAGGACTTGCACAGAGCTTGCAGTGGCTCACACTGCCATGCGTTTTTCATCTCCATGTTTGTGAGTACCTTTTTATCTGTTTATCAATAAACCTTTTTATACAGTTTACACTTAGAAGGGCGCATGCCTGTTCTTTTCATCTCCCACTCCACAGCTCAAACCACCAGCAACGCAGGACCACCAGTCATCCGGATACAGCCCGCAGTGGCTGACACTGACATACGATTTTCTCCTCCACATCTGTGAGTACCTCTAACCATTACTTATACCTTTGTTTCCCACATGGTTTACACTTAGAGGCGCGCATGCCTTTTTCCTCTGCTTTCTCGTATAGAAGATGATTCTTCTTCTGACATGACGCAGCCCCACGAGTGGACAACCCTCCCCATCTCCCGGATTTAACCATAAACTGTGATTACACACCTCTGGACTACACCAACACCACCTGAGTACCTATTGTGGTACATATACTTTTTACCATCTTGCTGTTTATAATATGTATTTTGCGCTTGTAATGTTCCTTCTCTTAACGATTATTCCACAAGGCAGCTTTAATATTAAGTCAGAGTTCGAATGTAATAAACCCAAACCATTAGTATGATAGCCAAGACACTTCAGTTCCAACAATGCCAGTTCACATATTTTTATCATTACCAGTTTTTTTTTAAATGAGACGGCATATTAAAGTGGTTGTAAACCTGTTACACCACTTTTACCTACAGGTAAGCCTATAATAAGGCTTACCTGTAGTTACCGTGCATATCTCCTAAGCTTGCACAGTTTAGGAGATATTCACTGTATACGCTGCTGCCGATGTCATCGGTGCGTGCGCACTGAAGAAACAGCCCGCTGGTGCCGTTTCTTCAGGGCTCCTGGCGTGACGTCATTGCAGCTCCCACCAGTCACAGCGTCGGAGCCCGCAAAACCGGAAGAAGCTCCGGGAAACATGTCGGCGGTGTTCAGGGACCACTGCAACAGCTTCGATCTAAGATAAGTATTTCACAATGAGCTGGTATGCGATGCATGCTAGTTCATTATGCCTTTGTCTTGCAGGGTTTTTTTTTGTTTTTTTTTTTGAGGTTTACAAACTCTTTAAAGCGTAAATATAGTCTTTTAAAAAAGCATATCTATGGTCATGATTGAAAATCATGCATTTATCTCTCCTAGTAAGTTTGTGAACTTACTTAGCAAAGAATCTCACATGTTTACTTCCTTGAATGCTGTGACAACCAATCGCCATACCCTGTAAGTAGGCACTGCTGTGTCACAGAATTCAAAGAGCCTACCTTCTGAACTACAGAGATGCATAACAAAAACAAAACGGCCTTTGACCATGTATATTCAACCTACCTGTCCCTCCCCGAGTGATATATATATATATATATATATATATATATATATATAGTCAGCACAAGTAGAAATGAAGTTCAAAACTAGGTCTGGTCCAGCAAAATATAAAGAACACCAAACCTCGTGATTTCCAGCAGGCAGCTGTACGATAACTTAATTTGCAACTTGTTCTCGGGAAGGTCATTACAGATAAAGCTATGTTCCAACCAGTTGTGCTGAATGTTATATTTCTGGAGGCAGCTTCAGTGAACATATATGGGTGACTTGTATGGGAGGGTGGTATTCATTTCAGAGATCCATTGTGCCTTTGTTGGAGGCAGACGAAGGTCAAGTTTTTATGTGGACTAAAACACCAACATGAATTAATAGAGCTGATTGTTAATTTCCTTCTATTCTCCCAAGTAGTCTCTCTCATCCTATTGATATATCAATTAAAAGGCCTGTTACTTGCAATGTATTATGCTTGTAGCTTTTTTTTTAATGAATTTAAATTTAATTCTTCAGCTTTACAACATTGCTGCCCCAGCAAAGAGTTTACGTGATTACAAAGTGCAATTTGTCCCTTTCCACAAAGACCTTGGATACCGACACAAATACATATATAAGAGTCCAGAGTTGCGACAAATACTGAGGTAAGCAGGATACGACTTAGGACAGCTGTATATTGGCTAATATAGGGAAACATTGATGCAGACCTGAGCATCATTTCCAGTCATTGAGCTGGTACAATACTTTCAGTTTTCAAGCAGTTTTCATTACAGAATGTTCCCTTGTCTCTGTAGTCCTTCACAGAGCATGTACTGCATCCATATGTCAGCTGATTCGGGGGACATGTGGGTCCTGGCAGTGTATTTTAAGTATGGATGGGCTGTTCCCCACTCACCAAATTTTTGATGATAGAACTGAATGCCTATGGCCTCTATTCTATATCAGTTTGCTTTTCTGGTTTACATGACATGTAGTGCAATTACTTTGCTTAATGTCAGCAAGGATATGCTTGCCAGATATGCGAGCAGCAGAGGTTCTCCTATCATTACCATAGAGCACTGCAGTGTGTTAGTGCCAGGCCAGCACACTATGTACTCTTTGTATGGTAGCTAGCAATTACATAGTTTAATATGTATGGGGAAATGGCTCACTTCAATGCCCAGTCACATTCAGAGAAAATTCCATGCTTTAGTCTGGTAAATTTACATAAATTTCCCTAACTTCATTTTTACATGTTTTCTATGTAATTGTAAAATCGTCACTTCCTTGTAAATTGCTGCATCAATGCATATGCATAGACAGGTATGTTCAGTGTACTATGCAGATTGCTATGATTCACATTAGAATTCATCATTCACTAATCTGATTAAGAAATGTAAATTGCAGTAACCATTACAAGTTTCATTTTGTAGCACTGCTTCACTGAAGAATCCTAGCAAACTATTTAAACTCCTGGATAAGCAAATATTGTCTAAACACAGGAGACATGTGTATTCTTACTTGCATATTGGTGTGCTTTGTGTATTTCCTCAAGATCTGTTCTGTAATCCAGTGTGAAATTTTGCCTCTATGCAGGAGCTTCCTGTAAGGCTGGGTTCACATATATGTGAACTGGATGTGGGCTTCCCCACATCCAATTCGCATGACAGGAGAGTGTGACCGGCTCTCCATGGAGTTGGTTCACACAGCTCCGGGATGGCCACAGTCTGCATTGAAGAAGGGTCCTGTGTGTCTTCTGGTCTAATTCAGGTGTGAATTCATGCAAAAATTAGGACCTGATTTGCACCAGAATCAGTGAGCAGGGACGCACCGGACCCCATGCTGTGAGACGCGGCCAAAGCATATGTGAAAGGAGCGTGATAAAGACCAGTTATTGCTGCTATCACTCCTTGTGCAGGGTGACTGCTGCCACTTTGCATGTACATACTGTATGAGAGGGAAATGGGACATCCCCTCTCCTCCATCCCAGTCTTACCTGTAAAAGGATTTTACAGGTAGGGTAAACATTTTATGTTTTATTCTAATAGTACATAACAGGAGAATTATTCTGGAACCTTGGGTTATGCTACTGCCTTAAGGAGATTGGACACTGACCAACAAGAGCCTGTATAGACAGACCAGTATAATCTCCTTCCACTTTCTGCAAGCTTCTGTTTTTGCTAGTGTCCTTTAAAGAATTGAAGTCTTATCTCTGCTTTCAGAGAAGCAAATTGTGACAGACTCCAGACATCCTGTTGGGTATCTCCACCAAGAAGCTGCTTCCCAAGCTCTGGAACATGAAACCAGAGGATCTGGCTAAGTTACCCCAAGAACTAGGCAGTACCAGTTTTGGAGTAAACCAGAATAAGAACTGTTTATTTGAACAAGTATACAGGCTTTTATACACTTGAGAAGGACATTCCCCCCTCCTGATCAGATTACCCTAACAATACAAACTGCACACAAGAATATAATTACAACAACAGACATATACTATAAACATTACGTTAATTAGCCACCTGGATGACTCAGAGGTCTGGCCTTCCAAGTCAGACTTGCCGTCTCCTAGCTCACAAACTACAATATATTCCCTAAGTTTAAGATTACCAATTCGATCCTTATTGATGCGGTGCACATGTGACCTAGATTAACCTTTGGCAGCCTTGTCAAAGATCATGCGCTGGGCTCTCTGGAAAATGCCTTGGCTTGCTAAAACCCTCCCTGTACATTCGCTTTTACAGTCTGTCTTGTAGAGTGACTAGCCTCATCCTGAAAAGATCCCCCCAAGTGTTTTGTCCAGCAATATGCTATTGAAGAGGGTTTCTTTAAGAAGTGGGTGGTCCCATTTGTGGACCCAGCCATTTTCTGTCTTAACAGGACTTTAACAGTCCATGTAGTGGACATTCCAGTGTTCAAGGACCTTGGGAATGAGAGATTAAAAGCCCTATCTGAAGCCTTGTTCTCCCCTGCAGGTCCTGCCATGCAACCATTTGTTGTATGATTGCCAGACTGTAGCTATCTGGTCCAAGGCCTTAACTCAAGATCCTGGTTCTATACGAACAGATCCTCTTGTCCTCCAACAACTGGAGCTCTTGTCCCTGTGCTATTGTTTCAGTGGGCTGTTGGACATTTCTCATTTGCCAGATATCCAGAATGGGTTTCCTTTTTGTGCATATGCAGAGGATGCTTTGGCTCAGATGCCGGTTTGTGGAGATTTCATGCAAAAAAGTCTTGTGTAGATGCCCTCTGTTTGGGAACACTTTTTGGCAAATCCTTGGACACCTTTATCAAGGAAACCTTTTTGTCCCAGAAAAAAAGGTAACATCTCCAGTGGGTAAAATGCCTGTTCCTTTCTTTTCTCTCAAGTCTCCAAGTTAAAGTTCAAGCTTGAAAATTAGTCATAAAAAGTCATAAGGCCTAAAACAAAGAACAAGAGAGGTGCGCCTCTAAGTGCAGTAGTGTATAAAACAAATTTATTAAACAAGATTAAAACTACTCACAATGGTAGTGTGCAGGTGCGCATTGCAGTGTCAAGGGTTTGTCTCCCGTAGATGTGTTCTGAAAAAACGTACTTTAGAGGTGTTTGGCCGTAGACTCGGTTTCGTAGGAGA
>BLSH010145457.1:323817-352725 GCA_018402905.1 Glandirana rugosa | reverse complement strand
TCAAAGCTTGTTTAAAGCTTTCTTTGAGAGGCCTGCACCAGCATCGGGCTCCAACCATATCGCTCATTTAGAGACTGTACAGGAAGGACATCCACCCAGGGTTTCAACCATATAGCTCATTTAGAGACTGTACAGGAAGGACATCCACCCAGGAGAAGCTGAAATATGCCCCCCAGACCACCAGAATGGGGCTTCCAACCATATAGCTCATTTAGAGACTGTACAGGAAGGACTTCCAACCAAGAGAGGCTGAACTTGGCTGGGGCGACAAGCGGTAAGGGATACCTCGCGACTCCAGTCCTGATCAGGTGAGGAAAAAAAGGAGAATGCGGTGAGCCGGGTCTGTCTTTGATTTATAGTTAACCAGTCCTATCATGTTGTGGGGGCGGAGCCACAACCCATGTGTATGCTGCCATGATGCACCAGGAAAACATGTTTGCCATTCTGAAGCTTCCATCCAATCACCTTGCATATTATTTTATATATACTGTGATTCTGTACTTACCAAATATGCTGCAGAAATCTCCCTCCACTAAGTCTAGCTGCAGCCATTTTAACTGTGAGCAGCTGAAGCTGCTGCCTGTTCACTTCCTGGATTTACACAGAGGCACACCTCCAGCCCTGCAGCTTTCATTGGCCCTCTTATGACTCATCCTCTCTTCCTGGCAAGCTCTCACAAGAGTGAGAGAGCTGTGCATGATGTCAAACGCCGAGGCATTTTTCCAGCTTTACTGGCAGAAAAAAAACATTTTACCTATCCAAAGTTAAAACCACAAGGGTAGAAGTTTTAATAGCTGGAAAGATGAAAAAATTACTTAAGTTCCGCTTTAACCACTTCAATACCAGGCACTTACCCCCCTTCCATTTTTCAGCTTTCAGCGATGTCGCATTTTGACGTTGTACCCAAACAAAATTTTTACAATTTTTTTCCCCCACAAATAGAGCTTTCTTTTGGTGGTATTTGATCACCTCTGAGGATTTTATTTTTTGCGTTACAAATAAAAAAAGACTGAAAATTTTGGAAAAAAAAAACGTTTTTTTCTTTTTTTCCATCACAAAACTTTGTAAATAAGTATGTTTTCTCCTTCACTGGGCATTGATGAGGCTACACTAACGGGCACTAATGAGGCAGTACTGATTGGCACTGATGAGGTGGCATTGATGATGAGACACTTATATGCAGCACTGATGGGCACTGATAGGCAGCACTAATAAGCAGTACTGACGGGCACTTATAGGTGGCACTGATATGCAGCACTGATGGGCACTGATAAGTGGCACGGATGGGTACCCATAGGCGGCACTGATAGGTGGCACTGGTGGGCACTGATGGGTGGCACTGATAGGCAGCAGTTGAAAGGAGGCACTGGCAAACATCAAAGATGGGCACAGTGCCATCCTTATTGCACTTTGTGTGCCCCTTACCTGGTGGTCTTGGGTGAGCTTCCCTGGTGGTTCCTGGGTGGGCTCCCTGGTGGTTCCTGGGTGGGCTCCCTGTGTGGTGGTCCTGGGTGGGCTCCTTGGTGGTCCTGGGTGGCGATCCTAGGGGGAGACTGCTCTTATAAACAATCAGTGCAGACCCCCCCTGTCAGGAGAGCCACTGATTGGCTCTCATCTAGTCGTGTCTGCAGACGCAAGTAGAGGAAAAGCTGATATGCGGCTTTCCCTGTTTACACCGTGTTAAGCCGTAAATCGTCAGGGCTGTTCACATGGTAGAGAGCTTCTGACAGAAGCTCTTTACCTAGATCGGAGATGCCCAGTCAGGATAACAGAACCAATTCCCTTCCGTCATTCTGCATACGGTGGTAGGGAAGTGGTTAAGGCTCTTAACAGACTCCTTCAAGTTTTAAAAGGTATGTATCAAATTCTCCCAGTCTGTCATTGTTTTTCTTCACTCATGAGATTGTTTGCTCTCTATGGACATCAAGAATGTTTACCTGCACATTCCTGTTCTTCCAGCACTATATTGAAACCTGCGCTTTGCTGTGGGCACACAACAGTTTGATTTTGTTCCCCTTCTTTGGCCACTGGACAGGGCATCTCCATAGTCCATAAACGATTCAATAATCTGCTTTTCCATGGGGATTTTGAGCCTTCAAGGCAGTCCCGTATGCCAAGTTTCATTCCAGGCCACTGCAACTTAACATTCTGGCAAGGTAGGACAAGCAGGATTTATGTTAGTGATGTAGTGAAGCATATTCCTTTCGACACTGGAATTGACCTTGTGGTTAAAAGGGTGCTGCAGCGATTCCCGACTGGTCACAATGTACAACATGGATAAGATATGTCACACGCCTATTAGTGCAAAGCCTTTTATTCTTGTATGACAACGTTTCAGGACAGTGCAGGGACTCTTCCTAAGGCATGTGACACTATCAGTACAGACATAAAGAAATCATCCATCAGTCATCTATGTTTTTGGAATTTGGCTGCCTGCTGCTCAAGTCTGTAGATGATTGGTTTGGGCAAACTGGCCCCAGACAAAATAGGAGAAAAAACGTTATACGTTTTCAAGCAAAATGGAATCTCTCAACTGCATTGTTTGCCGTGCTTTACTTATTTGGCAGGTAGTATCATGATTCGTATTCAAATTGATGGCTCTGGTGCTGCTAGGGAGAGGTGCTCACCACTTAGCCACCATGCTGCATGTATTCAAGGAACACATTTTACACAGCTCCACTTTGGTACAATCCAATCCTATTCTTGCTTGCTCCAAAAACTAAAGCCTCATACACACGGGACGACGATCGTATACAACAGGTCGCACTAACGACCGTTGTATGCTAAATCGATCGTTCATATGCGCGATTAGAACAGCCGACATACGACGGTCGTACAAGGGGAGTTGTATGAGCAGACTAGAAAACTTGGTCGTACCAACAAGCGGTCATACGACCGTTGTATCGTGTGTACAGAGCAGTTGGTACAACAAGTTGTATTGTGCAAAATACGCATGCTCCGAAGTCAGGAACAGCCGGATGCTAATTAGATGCACTTGAACGTTCTTTCTGTGGTCGTACGATCGTGTAGTGCAGTCAGTATGCAATTTACATTATCCAACATACGATTTGAGACGATCGTCAGTACGATCGTCGCCCCGTGTGTACGAGGCTTAAGTCTTTCTAGGAGTGGCGGAGATTATACTGGGCTGTCATTACGGTTCTTGTTTTCCATTGTCCAATCTCCTGAAGGCAGCAGCATAACGCAAAGAACCAGAATATTTTTCCTGGGTCCTGTACTCCAAAAAAAGGATTTTGCAGGTAAGTCAAAAATACTGTTTTTCAGCAAAGCACTTTGATTGCCTTACCCATAACTTGGGTACTACAAACCAGTAGTAAATTGCAAATAGTTGGTAAATCATAGATCACTGATATTAAAAACATTCTCTTTTACATCTTTTTGAACTTCATGAAGTGGGGTTTACAGTACATCATAAAACACATCAGGCTCTTTGGGGACCCCAGATAAATTCATATGAGGTTGTCACTGCTGTGAGCCTACTGTAATATAAGGAAACCAAACAAATAACTGGGAACAATTAATCAACTTTTACTTTCTTCATTACCAAGATCCTTCACCGTAATATTTGTTATGTTTTCATTAACAAGAGTGAAAAAAACATAAGAGTTACCATGTCTTTCTCTTCTTTACAGGGATTTTCTTGGCAGTGCCCAGGAGCAGCAATAGACCAACTACATGCAGACAGCCTGGATATTTGTATGTGATGTGGGGGCAGCAATATTATCCCAGTGTATCAATGAAAAAGCAGGAGTTTGAGAGCTACTGTGTCAGGGCTTGCTCCCGCTTTCCCATTGGATATAATCCATTCCAGTGTCCCTAGGGTACAACTACCAGACAAGGGTGTGACCCCCCTATGTTTTGTACATTTTGCCTGCGTCTCTCAGACTATAATGGGACATTTTGTGTTTTTAAAGCAGAACCAGAAAAGCCAACAGAAGAGCAATCTGGCTGTAAGCGAGATGTCTGTTACATTGGTGACCCCACTTTGGCAGGACTTGGATAAAGTTACTGATAGTAATCAAAGTTCTTAAATGATAACTGAAAGAGCTGCTGTTTTACACTGCGGGAATAAAGTCCAGTTGCCATTATCAACGCAATAATTTTAAAGGTTATGCATGTTAGAATTTACACTGTTTTTCTGTTAACGGTCAACTAGTACTTTCTGCTTTACCAGATAGTCCATAGATGTGTGTGATTGTGTGGAAAGGTGAGGGTAATCATTTTATACAAGGGATGGTGAGGGTATGTATGTTCTGCATCCTTTGTGAAAGAATATGATAGATGCAGTACCTTAAATAGCCAGCTGTGTACATAAGATGACCTGTTCGCACTGAGATTGTGGAGCTTTTGTTTTATTAGTAGGACAACGCTTTAGTTTATCATAAACCCATAGTGTGACCTTTTATTACTTGGATTAAATCGAAGACCTGTAACTTCAGCTGACAGCTTTGTATAATAAAAATTCTGTGGATTAGAGCCATGGTTGGCTAAAGCCCGTCAGCACACATAAAAGCTGCCTAACCAGAAAAGGTAGACCTCTAGACTGTATGGGTTTTTTAGCTTCCATTGTATTTATATTCATAGAAAACCCAATCCCTGGGTCTTTCTTACAAGCACTCCCCACTGCACTCATACAGAGCTGTTACTACTGACCACATCATACATATCTTTTT
Source organism: Glandirana rugosa (assembly GCA_018402905.1). Classification (NCBI taxonomy): domain Eukaryota; kingdom Metazoa; phylum Chordata; class Amphibia; order Anura; family Ranidae; genus Glandirana; species Glandirana rugosa. Next base: position 348,031 of record BLSH010145457.1, on the reverse strand, counting down.
TTTTTTTTTTTTTGACATATTGGTGTGAGATTTGTTATATGGAATGCCTGAGCAATACATTAACTCTTTATTGAGCATCAGGCTTCACACATTTACTCCTGCCATATCCACAAATATTCTGAGCCTTTTTTAGTCTCATCAGCAAAGCTTCTTACACTGGCATTGCATATTCATAAGCTGACTTGGAAGAAAGGACAATTTTAGCTTATTTTGCAAATAATAGCACCATGTACAATATGTGACAGAAACAGTCCTGGTGGTCATTTAATATCTAAAACTAAATATCCAAGAAGGTAGATCTACAGCAGTGTCTGTGCTTGTGTTCTCCTTCTCATCTTCTGTCCAAACAGTGCTTGGCTCAGGTGTGATACATCAGGGCATTTTGGATTGGACCACAGTGATGTCTACTTGGGATGAGCAGCTAAATCTGGAGGTTTAGAAAACTCTTTGAACAAGAGGACAGCTGATTATCAAACCGTGAGAACCTTTTCACCAAATTTCTGGGTGGCAGCTTTTTGTGATGATTAATCCGAATCGCCACATCATACCGTAAGAGTTCTAACAAAATGGAATTTCCCTTGCTGTTATAGGCATCTTTGACTACAAAAGTCTATCTCCCCCACAATAGATACTGAGCAATAAACTGAGTGTGGATCAGGAAAATGTACTTCTGCAACAGATACACTGCTAAAAGGTACATGTGAAACAGTTTGCACTACTAATTATATAAGTTTGTCTATATTTTCCTAAGAATTTACTTGAAATAACTTGTGGCATCAAGAAGGATCTTATATATTCAGAAATCAGAATGTGTATCTTTTCCATTTAACATGTTAGTTATTTTAATTTTGTGCTACAGTCTGAATGTTAAAATCTTGTGGTTTTAAAATAAACATAAATTATTCATTGAACTGGAATATCTACTAGATTTTCCTTAGTTACAGTATGTCCCTTTTATAAGTTAGTGTTCGTGTATACAGATACATAGCTGTATTGAGATGTAGTTTGGCTTCCTAGCATGATTTATGTTCCTATGTGAATTAATGTGTTTAGAATGGTCCCCAATTACTTTTATTGGGAACAAAAGTTGTCATGCACACACAGGACAAGTAAGTGCTACAAAGCATTCTGATGGGCACGAAGGTGCATTCAAAAAGTAGTAGTTCGCAAGCTGCGTTTCAGTGCAGATTTATAGATATATAGTCATGTGACTAACACGTTTATTTCCCCATAGAGGTTAATGGGACCATTCCACGCTGTCTAATGTATTGTCAGAGTATAAACAATATTCAGGGCAAGGTAGAGTAAAACCCAGCTATAGAGAGTGATGAAGACTCCTCCATCTCAATATATAGTGCATCATGCTTCTCTTATATAGAATCATCTCTAATGTTCAACTCTGAGCAAGTAAAAAAAAAACAATGTTTGCTTTCTTCTTCTCAACACATTAATATTGCAAGCATTTTTATTGTTAAAAATTTTCTTCTAAAGCTCCATTTCCTGACCAGCTCACTTACACAGAGGAGAACAGTTGTAGGACTGGTCGCCAACATAAAAAAGCCATTAGGTTTGAAAACAGAGCTGTTACAGATCATTTCTTAATCTAAAAATGCCTGATTATTTAAGACTGAGGGTTAAAGATAGCAAATAGCCTTTATTTTAACTTGCCCAGCTTTGAATTCAGTAACTGTTGACTAAATGCCTGCTGAACTATTAAACATTATTTTACCTTTTATATATTATTTTAATTACCAATACATATTCCATTGTTTGTTGTGATGTGAAGCTTGCGCTATATCGCACAGAAACACATTACGTGCAAAATCCATTGTCTTCAATGATGCCTGTTTAGACACGCCCTATATTGCGGTGCATTGAAAAAAAAAAGTCCTGCGTAATTTTGATATGCCAATGCACTTAAAGGCACAATTAAAATTGATGGATGCACATAAAATGCATATTACATTGAATTGTGACAAGACTTTAACCTGGCAAAATATGCATGAATCTGCATGTACATGTACATTGTTATGCAATAATGCGCATGCATATGTGTGACAGTATTTGCATACGTACATTTTTAATGATCTGATAAAATGTATTGTTGGATGCGCATGGAGAGAATTCAGTCCACTTCCAAAGTTGCTTTTAGATTATTTGGGATTGGATTTCTATCTCCCCAAATGTGTGTCACGGGCTAGGAACAGTACTAAAGTTTTCCAGCACACACTCACTAGCTAGTCCATAGCACAACAAAAAGCCTTACTAAACTTTTTTTTTTACGAAACATCTCAGGCTAAAAACAGAGGTTTTTGTTGCATACATTTGCAAATACACGTGAAGCCACACTGATGTGTCAAAGCACCTCTAATAAATGTGGTCCCAACTATGGGCCATATATAGCAATACATAAATTGAGACCAGGCTTACCATGAGGCAGAGGCAGCCACTTGGTACAGAATCCCACCCGAAGCCTAGCATTGCTTATATGGGATTCATTCACTGTCTCCCCAGTGTTTCCTTTCAACTTTGTACTGGAAATTGAAGGGTATCCTGGGATAGTGAAGATAGGGTGAATATTGGTTTTGACTTGAAGGAGCATGGTTAAATAGAGTCTAAACCTACATACAGTGTACACTGTACACAGTCTGCAGTGCTTGTACTTACAATATACTCCATAATTACTGTACTGTGAATAAATCTGGCCAGAGATTGGTAGAATTTTGAATAAAAATTCTTAGGAAAAGAAGGCTCAAAGAAAGTTTGTCTTTCTAATCATTAGTGTTTGGAATTGATTGACCGCAGTGATGGGAAAATTTGAAGGAACAGGATGGAAAAATTTTCTTGAACACGTTTCTAACAGTGTATGTGGTTTTTGTGCGATAAAGCCCTTTCACTCCAAAATATAATCGTTAAAGCAAATAAAATCTTTAGCACAAACAAATGTTCTGACAATTTTCATACAAATTTTCCTAAGCCTTCCTAAAATATTTTATTAAAAATTCTATGCACTGTTTTCTCTGTGGCCTGCTTAAGAATCTTACAAAATCCTGCCACTTGTGGAAAGATCCAAAGTGACAGATCACAGTACTTTTCCTGACACATGTGGACTGTGCACATAAACAATCAGGGGCCAAGGAACACTGTTGTCAATAAAAAAGGTTTGGCATGAATTGCATAAAGTTGTGCTGCCTCCCACCTTTGCTATCTCTCCTTTCTGTGCCTCTTACCTCAGTCGTCGCCCCCTCCCCTTCCCTTCCCACGCTAGCCCTGCAGGCTCCTGTGTTTAGTCTGCAGCCATGCTTCCATTAATCAATTCATCAGCAGTTGGTTAGCCGTTTCGTCAGTGTACTCCTTCACTGTAATTTGTAACTATTCAGATGTTCTGGAACTGCAGCCAATCGGGAGAGGGTTGGTTGGCTGCAGTTTAAGAATTTTTGACGTAACAATGACATAGAACATGTATTAAACACCTGACTGGCTGCTGAATAATTCATGTCGGCTGTCATATCTCCTACCTGCACCTGCTGTACATAATAGTGTAAGTAAGCAGGGGAGCTTTGCTGGACAATGCTCAAATCTGCAGTACTATGGGATTTGTGTCAGAATTTGGGACTGTTGATAGGTATGAGGCAGTTCTATCCAAATCCAAGTGGTATTACAGAATGTAAAATATTGCAGTTTACCAATCATTAGATGTGGTGGCTGGCCTAATCTACCACTATAAAGAAAGAAGTTGGTCTGGATCAATATACAAGCATGTATATGTGCATGCACAAGCTCTAATCACATACTTGTTTTCAGTGGGTGAAAAAGTCTTAAAAGGGGGTAAGTTGTCATGAGTTACTACAAAGCACAGCTTGTTAACCACTGTTATTAAAGCTAAATTCAGCAAAACCTTCTGTTCTTACAAGTTCTTGTTGCTGCCTGTGATCCTGTTAGGGAGATTTACCTTGCATCCTGTCATTGGGACAAGAAGTGTGAGGAAGATGCAGGCGCTGATAAAACCCTGGCAGAAGTTCTAAAACTGGGTTGACCTTTAAACATAAATGTATTGGAGGACAAAATTGACTATATACCAAACTGGTCCTACAATTTTACACTGGACGTTTAGGTTAAGTTTACACTTGTGGTTTTACACTCGCCCTTCCCTTCCATGGGCGACTCGCCCTTCCCTTCCAAAACATGCTTGTAAACACGTGTAATGCACTAAGACATGTCAAACGCCTGGGCATTAATCTATTTAATTGGGCAGAATAATAATTTATTCTGGCCATTTAAATTAATTAACGTTTAAGCGCTAGATGCCTATGTGTGCATGGATAGCATAGGATAACATGCAGGGGCATTTACAGCCAGGAAAAAAATGCCTCTATGAACAGCTGAAAAAAACGTCCAGTGTGCATGAAGCTTTAAGCTACAAAAGTAGCCGGATAAGGGTATACACACGCCGCAGCATAAAAAAAACACACAAATCAGCTGGTGCGCTGGTCTAATCCACCACCATAATGAAATAAGTTGGTCTGGATCAATATACAAGCAATGGGGGCGCTGCAGCTCTCTGTTAAATCCACTGGGTGGTGGAAGAATACCTAAAACAACACAAAGGAGAGAGAGCACACATCTACCCTGGTGTAATATAGTTTATGTGGAGCAACAATAATAAAGCCTTCATCCACACTCACATTTTGCAGGTAAAAATGAGCATGTTAAAGCCTTTGAAGACCCTCCTGGGTGATCACTGTAAAAACCGATTATGGGACACCTCTAGGAAGCACGCTGACAGCCTGAGTCTATATCAGGCCCACCGTAGCTGAGCATCAGCATGCCCATGAAAGTGTGCATGCCCCCTGGTGCTCAGCTATGGCGGCCCTGGTATAGACTCAGGCTTACAGCGGGCCTCCTAGAAGTGTCCCATATCTGGATTTTACAGCGATCACCCAGGAGGGTCTTCAAAGGCTTTGATGTACTAATTTTTACTTGCAAAATGTGAGTGTATTAAATGAAGGTTTTATTATTGTTGCTCCAAATAAACTGTATTACACTAGAGCGGATGTGCGCTCTCTCTCCTTTGTGTCGTCGCAGCAGAAATTACTGTTGCCAAATGCCAAAGTGATTAGGGCTGCACCACAACTGCCCTTGTAGTGCAGTGGGATGGCATTTACAGATTGAAAACACTGCCTGTAAAAGGCTTCCAAAAAGTTATTTACTACAGTTCACTTTTCAGGGGGGCAGCAAGCACTACCACTAGTGTAAACCTAGCCTTTGCATTCTTTTCAAACACAAACTCCCATGGAATTCATGTATCTATACCTCTTAATCTTTTCAATTATTAGATGTTGTTTTGTGCATACTAATTGTATATTCTTTACCTCTGGATTATTCAGTAACTGGGTTTACTTCTTTGGTTCACTGATGGTCATAGTTTTAAAGTGGCTTGTACCAGAAGAATGTCAAACTGGATTTTCTACAGTTGTACTAGCTACCCACTGATTGTAAATTGATTCTATTCTGCTGCAATACATTCTTCTGGGAACGCTCAAACAGAAACAGCAATTGTCTGACATATGGACCAAGTAGCAGTATTTCCAAAGCAATGCTTCATAAAATAGGTTTAATACCCCTAAATTAGAGTCAGTAAAGTGTTGTTTCCTACAGTCTTCCCACACGGGTGATTTGCTTCCCAACAAATATCCTTAAAAAAATATGGCATTATAAAAATCCAAACTGTACAGACATTCCAGAACTCTTATTTTTTATTGTTGTGATTCCATTGTTGATTTCTGTAATTGAACATTGGATTTGTGGAGGCAGCTGTGAGGCAGCACTGTTTGGGGCTGCATAATATAAAAACTAAATAAAGTTATTGCGGAAACCAATTTGATGTTGTTTTCTTTATTTATGTACCTCATAAATATCTTACTAGCAATGCATGTATTTTATTATCAGTATGGATACTGTATGTGACAGTTGAAATTAAGATTACTTCATGTGAAAAGGACGCTATTAAAATTGAAGAGAAAAAAATGGCAAACTGGTTAGGAACTAATGTATATTATCCGCTGCTTGTCTTCCTATTTATTGCAGTGACACATGTATAAACTGTTATGTTCTTATTTTTATTTTCTCAGCTGCTGGTCATGCAATTGTCCACCACAGCCATGCCACCGCAAAGAAAAGAGGAGAGTATAAGTGTTAAAAGGGTGGGGCTCTGCATCCCACGGACTTCATGCCACCCAACATTTTATATAGTTAAGTGGTTAGCACTTCCACCTAGCAGCACTGGGGTTGTCCGTTTGAATCCCAACCATGGCACATCCTGTCTGCAGTTTGCATGTTCTCCCTGTGCCTGCGTGGGTTTTCTCCCACACTAAAGCGCTGCTTAAATTGACGGCGCTATATAAGTACCTGTAATAATAATTAAAGCTCAGCTACAGCTGCCATGTAGTTGTATGGTAGTATTGATGTTTGTTCTTTGTAAAAAATACAGTATGAGATTGCAATGTTTGTCACCTGGTAGAATTAGCCTTTTTTAAGTCACTGCCACTGACCCTAAAGCCTAAATTCAGTCAAAAAAAAAATCTGCACAAGGGTCATTACTTTCAGTAGAGTGTGTCCCTTGTGCTGATGTCTCTTCTGTTAGCTGCAATCATCCTCCATCGAAGCCCCCCAACTACGGTTTCCACCTCTCCCCTTTAAACCAGGACACATGAATTACACAGGTTCTGTGGCTGATTAAGGTGGTAATTAAACTCACTTGGTGCCTTATCTGCATTATATTAGCCTCAGAACTTGTGTAATCCATGTGCGTCCTGGAATAAAGGGATGAGGTGGCAACTCTACCCCCATCCCCTGTTGCTGTAGTCTAGTGGTGCTGCCGGGGTAATAGAACTACGGGAGCAGTGACAGGCATTCATCCAGAGTGCCCGACTATGCCCGTTCTCTCCGCCCTGTATCGTCATTCATAGAGACCTGTACTACAGCTTCTATGAGTGAAACATGAATGGAGGAGGCAGACCTTTCAGTCATCCACCCATCCTCCACGCATAGATCGTTTTTCATTCATAGAGGGTGTAGTGCGCTAGGAGGAAAAGATGGGCATAGTCTAGCTGTTTTATTTGTGAATTAGTTATGTGAATGCCAGCATCTCACTCACATTTACTAAAGCAGTAGAGCATTTTCAATTTGCAGAAGTGCATAGGTTAAATTATGCTAATTTTAATCATCCAGTCATGTGTGAGTAAATATTTTTCCCTTGCACATGATTGAGTGTTTAAATTGAACACAGCTTCATCTCATTCACAAAGTGAACATTTATTTTGCAAATGAAACTTGCTCTCTACTCCTTCAGCCCAGGTTCACACTGTAGTGATGCTGAATCCAGTACGATTCCAGCGCCGGTTCACGCATCTCCCGCAGACAGTTCACACTGCCTTCTGTGAACCGCTGCGGGTGTCAATACAATGTTAATGACACCCCCAGATCAGTTCACAGATCGCAGCAAACTGTGGATTCAGGCAGGAATCAGATCACATGGGTGTGGACACCCATGCAACACGATTCCAGTCCGGGAAAAAAAAAGTCCCTGGGCTTTTTTCTGTGCGAGTTCAGTTATACAACTGTATGGATGAACTCGCATGACACAGACATCGCATGTGAGTGGCACCACAGTGCGGGTGCGAATCACATGCAATGTCTGACATTGCACAAGTGTGAACCCGGGCTTAGTAAGGCTACATTCTCACCAGTCTTTTAGGCCAGTATGAATTGCAGCAGCAGAAATCTTTATGATTTCTGCTGCGGCTGTAAGCTGCCACCGTTCACTATAATGACAGGTCGGCGGTGTCCACAGCTATTTGCGGCTGTCTGCCACAGCCATTGATTACCTGAAATGATCGCTGCTGGATGCATACAAAGTGCACACAGCAGAGATCACCGCAGGTAATTGCTGGCTCTGCAGAGAGCCGCAAATAGGCGCAGCTGCAGCCAACCTGTGACTTTAGTGAATGGGGCTGGTGGCCGCATCTATCAGCTCACAGCACCTATCCGTTCACACAGGGCTGGCCCAAGACATTATGCTGCCTGGGTCCAAGAATGAATTTTATATCATGATAAATAAAATGTAATTTATCAGGAAGCCAAATTTTGCAGGAAACACATAAATATGAACCTAGGTTAAGGGCTAGTGTAGTATATAGACAGGCTAGTGTAGTATATAGACAGGTTAGTGTGGTATATAGACAGGCTAACGTAGTATATAGACAGGCAAGTGTATACAGACAGGCTAGAGCAGTATATAGACAGGCTAGGGTATATAAACAGGCTAGTGTAGTATATAGACAGGCTGGTGTAGTATATAGAGACAGGCTAGTGTAGTATATAGAGACAGGCTAGTGCAATATATAGACAGGCTAGGGTATATAAACAAGCTAGTGTAGTATATAGACAGGCTAGTGAAGTATATCGACAGACTAGTGTAATATATAGACAGGCTAGGGTACAGTTGTATGCAAAAGTTTAGGAACCCCTGACAATTTTCATGATTGTCATTTATAAATATTTGGGTGTTTGAAATAACTGAAGGACAGTAGTGAAATGAGGTTTATTGGATTAACAGAAAATGCACAATATGCATCAAAACAAAATTAGACAGGTGCATAAATTTGGGCACCCCAACAGAAAAATCACATCAATATTTAGTAGAGCCTACTTTAGCAGAAATAACAGCCTCTAGACACTTCCTATAGCCTGTATTGAGTGTCTGGGTTCTGGATGAATGTATTTTGGACCATTCCTCCTTACAAAACTTCTCCAGTTCAGTTAGGTTTGATGGTTGCCGAGCATGGACAGCCCGCTTCAAATCACCCCATGGATGTTCAATGATATTCAGGTCTGGGAACTGGGATGGTCATTCCATAACATTGTACTTGTTCCTCTGCATAAATGTCCGAGTAGATTTTGAGCAGTGTTTTGGGTCATTGTCTTGTTGCATTATCCAACAAGACAACCTTGTGACTGATTCCTCAACATTATTTTCAAGAATCTGCTGATATTGAGTGGAACCCATGCAACCCTGAACTTTAATCAGATTCCCAGTACTGGCACAGCCCCACAGAATGATGGAACCTCCACCAAATTTTACTGTGGGTAGCAAGTGTTTTTCTTGGAACGCTGTGTTCTTTTGCCGCCATGCATAATGCCCCTTGTTATGACCAAATAACTCAATCTTTGTTTCATCAGTCCACATCACCTTATTCCATAATGAAGCTGGCTTGTTCAAATGTGCGTTTGCATACCTCAAGCGACTCTGTTTGTGGCGTGTGTGCAGAAAAGGCTTCTTTCGCATCACTCTCCCTTACATCTTCTCCCTGTGCAAAGTGCGCTGAATTGTTGAGCGATGCACAGTGACACCATCTGCAGCAAGTTGATGTTGTAGGTCTTTGGAGGTGGTCTGTGGACTGTTTTTGACCATTCTCACCATCCTTTGCCTCTCCAATATTTTATGTGGCCTGTCACTTCTGGCCTTAACAATAACTGTGTCTGTGGTCTTCCATTTCCTCACTATGTTCCTCACAGTGAACACTGACAGCTTGTATCTCTGCAATATATTTTTCTAGCCTTCCCCTAAACCATAATGTAGAACACTCTTTGTTTTCAGGTAATTTGAGAGTTGTTTTGAGGCCCCCACGTTGCCACTCTTCAGAGGAGAGTCAAAGAGAACAACTTGCAATTGGCCACCTTAAATACCTTTTCTCATGATTGGATGCACCTGTCTATGAAGTTCAAGGCTTAATGAGCTCATCAAATCAATTGTGTGTTCCAATTAATCAGTGCTAAGTAGTTACAGGTATTCAAATCAACAAAATAACAAGGGTGCCCACATTTATGCACCTGTCTGATTTAGTTTTGATGCATATTGCACATTTTCTGTTAATCCAATAAACCTCATTTCACTACTGAAATATTACTGTGTCCTTCAGTTATTTGATAGATCAAAATGAAATTGCTGGTCCAAACACCCAAATATTTATAAATGACAATCATGGAAATGGTCAGGGGTTCCTAAACTTTTGCATACAACTGTATATAGACAGGCTAGTGAAGTATATAGTCAGGCTAGTGTAGTATATAGAGGTAGGCTAGGGTATATAGACAGGCTACTGCAGTAACCAGACAGGCTAGGGTATACATACAGACTAGAGCAGTATACAGACAGACTAGTGCAGTATATAGAGAGGCTGGTGCACTATATAGACAGGCTAGGGTAGTATATAGACAGGCTAGAGTAGTATATAGATAGGCTAGGGTAGTATATAAACAGGCTAGTGCAGTATATAGACAGGCTAGGGTATATAGACAGGCTAGTGCAGTATATAAACAGGCTAGGGTATATAGACAGGCTAGTGTAATATATTTTGCTGTAAACACATAAGTGTGAACCTGGGTTAAGGGCTAGTGTAGTGTATAGACAGGTTAGTATAATATATAGGCAAGCTAGTGTAGTATATAAACAGGTTAGTGTGGTATATAGACAGACGAGGGTAGTATATAGACAGGCAAGTGTATACAGACAGACTAGAGCAGTATATAGATAGGCTATGGTATATAAACCTGCTAGTGTAGTACATAGACAGCCTAGTGAAGTATATAGAGACAGGCTAGTGCAGTATATAGACAGACTAGTAAAGTTTATAGACAGGCTAGTGTAGTATATAGACAGGCTAATGACGTATAGAGACAATGTAGTGAAATATATAGACAGGCTAGTGAAGTATAGAGACAGGCTAGTGTAGTATATAGAGACAGGCTAGTGTAATATATAGACAGGCTAGGGTATATAGACAGGCTAGTGCAGTATATAGACAGACTAGTAACGTTTATAGACAGGCTAGTGTAGTATATAGACAGGCTAATGAAGTATAGAGACAGTGTAGTGAAATATATAGACAGGCTAGTGAAGTATAGAGACAGGCTAGTGTAGTATATAGAGACAGGCTAGTGTAATATATAGACAGGCTAGGGTAGTATATAGACAGGCTAGAGTAGTATATAGATAGGCTAGGGTAGTATATAGACAGGCTAGGGTATATAGACAGGCTAGTGTAATATATAGACAGGCTAGTGAAGTATATAGAGGCAGGCTAGTGTAGTACATAGACAGGCTAGTGCAATATATAAACAGGCTAGGGTATACAGACAGACTACTACAGTATATAGATTACCGCAAATAATTGCTGGCTCTGCAGAGAGTAGATGAAGCTGCAGCCAACCTGTCACTTTAGTGAATGGGGCTGGTGGCCGCATCTATCAGCTCACAGCACCTAGCCGTTCACACAGGGCTGGCCCAAGACATTGTGCTGCCTGGGTCCAAGAATGAAATGCTGCCCCCCCCAAAAAAAAATCACGCCCACCAAAAGGCCCCCCACATCCATCACTTTATATCATGATAAATAAAATTAAATTTATCAGGAAGTCAAATTTTGCTGTAAACACATAAGTGTGAACCTGGGTTAAGGGCTAGTGTAGTATATAGACAGGTTAGTATAATATATAGGCAGGCTAGTGTAGTATATAAACAGGTTAGTGTGGTATATAGACAGGCGAGGGTAGTATATAGACAGGCAAGTGTATACAGACAGACTAGAGCAGTATATAGATAGGCTATGGTATATAAACATGCTAGTGTAGTACATAGACAGCCTAGTGAAGTATATAGAGACAGGCTAGTGCAGTATATAGACAGGCTAGTAAAGTTTATAGACTGGCTAGTGTAGTATAAAGACAGGCTAATGAAGTATAGAGACAGTGTAGTGAAATATATAGACAGGCTAGTGAAGTATAGAGACAGGCTAGTGTAGTATATAGAGACAGGCTAGTGTAATATATAGACAGGCTAGGGTATATAGACAGGCTAGTGCAGTATATAGACAGACTAGTAACGTTTATAGACAGGCTAGTGTAGTATATAGACAGGCTAATGAAGTATAGAGACAGTGTAGTGAAATATATAGACAGGCTAGTGAAGTATAGAGACAGGCTAGTGTAGTATATAGAGACAGGCTAGTGTAATATATAGACAGGCTAGGGTATATAGACAGGCTAGTGAAGTATATAGTCAGGGTAGTGTAGTATATAGAGGCAGGCTATGATATATAGGCAGGCTAGAGGACTAGTACAGTATACAGACAGGCTAGTGCAGTACACAGACTAGTGCAGTATATATACAGGCTAGGGTAGTATATAGACAGGCTAGAGTAGTATATAGATAGGCTAGGGTAGTATATAGATAGGCTAGGGTAGTATATAGACAGGCTAGGGTAGTATATAGACAGGCTAGGGTATACAGACAGGCTAGTGCAGTATATAGAGGCTAGGGTAGTATACAAACAGGCTAGTGCAGTATATAGACAGGCTAGGGTAGTATATAGACAGACTAGAGTAGTATATAGATAGGCTAGGTTAGTATATAGACATGCTAGGGTAGTATATAAATAGGCTAGTGCAATATATAGACAGGCTAGTGTAATATATAGACAGGCTAGGGTATAAAGACAGGCTAGTGAAGTATATAGAGGCAGACTAGTGTAGTATATAGACAGGCTAGTGCAGTATATGGACAAGCTAGGGTATACAGACAGGCTATTGCAGTATATAGACAGGCTAGTGGAGTATACACATAGTCTAGTGAAGTATATAGACAGGCTAGTGCAGTATATGTACAGGCTAGTGAAGTATATAGACAGGGTAGGGTATACAGACAGACTAGTGCCACATATAGACAGGCAAGGCTATATAGACAGGCTAAGGTAGTATATAGACAGGCTAGTGCAGTATATAGACATGTTAGTGCAGTATATAGACAGGCTAGGGAAGTAAATACACAGGCTAATGAAGTATGTAGACAGGCTAGTGTAGTATATAGAGACAGGCTAGGGTATATAGACCGGCTACTGCATTATATAGACAGACTAGGGTAGTATATAGACAGACTAGGGTAGCATATAGACAGGCTAGTGAAGTATATAGACAGGCTAGTGAAGTATATAGACAGGCTAGTGAAGTATACAGACTGTAGTGAAGCATATAGACAGTCTAGTGAAGTATATAGACAGGCTAGTGCAGTATATAGAAATGCTAGGGTAGTATATACACAGGCTAGTGCAGTATATAGGTTGGGTAGCTTGGGTATAAAAACAGGCTAGTGCAGGTTATAAACAGGCTATAGTATAGAGACAGGCTAGGGTATATAGACAGGCTAGTGCAGTATATAGACAGGCCATGGTATACAGACAGACTAGTGCAGTATATAGACAGGCTGGTGGAGTATACAGACAGTCGAAGTATATAGGCAGGCTTGTGAATACTATAGACAGGCTAGTGCAGTATATAGACAGTCTAGGGTATACAGACTAGTTTAGTATATAGACATGTTGGCTATACAGACAGGTTAGTACAGTATATAGTCTGGCTAGTGCAGTATATAGACAGTCTAGTGTAGTATATAGAGACTATATATAGAGACAGGCTAGGGTATATAGACAGGCTAGTGCAGTATATAGACAGTCTAGTGAAGTATATAGACATATATCGGCAGGCTGGTGAAGCATACAGTCTACTGAAGTATATAGAAAGGCTAGTGCAGTATATAGACAGGCTAGTGCAGTATATATACAGGCTAATGCAATATATAGGCAGGCTAGGGTATATATACAGGCTAGTGCAGTATATAGACAGGCTAGGGTATATAGAAAGACTAGTGCAGTATATAGATTACCGCAAGTAATTGCTGGCTCTGCAGAGAGCCGCGAATAGATGCAGCTGCAGCCAACCTGTCACTTTAGTGAATTGTGCTGGTGGCCACATCTATCAGCTCACAGCACCTAGCCGTTCACACAGGGCTGGCCCAAGACATTGTGCTGCCTAGGTCCAAGAATGAAATGCTGCCCCCCCACCCAAAAAAACGCCCACCAAAAGCACCCCACATCCATTATTTAAAAGAAAACTAGACAGCCTAATGAAGTATACAGACAGTGTAGTGAAGTATATAGACAGGCTAGGGTATATAGACAGGCTAGTGCAGTATATAGACAGGCTAGTGAAGTATATAGTCAGGCTAGTGTAGTATATAGAGGCAGGCTAGGGTATATAAACAGGCTAGTGCAGTATATAGACAGGCTAGTGTAGTATATAGACAAGCTCGTGAAGTATACAGACAGGCTAGTGTAATATATAGACAGGCTAGTGAAGTATATAGACATGCTAGTGTAGTATATAGAGACAGGCTAGTGCAATATATAGACAGGCTAGTGCAATATATAGACAGGCTAGTGCAGTATATAGACAGGCTAGGGTAGTATATAGACAGGCTAGTGCCGTTTATAGACAGGCTAATGAAGTATACAGTGTAGTGAAGTATCTGGACAGGCTAGTGCAGTATATAGACAGGCTAGTGAAGTATATAGTCAGGCTAGTGTAGTATATAGAGGCAGGCTAGGGTATATAGACAGGCCAGTGCAGTATATAGACAGGCTGGTGCAGTATACAGACAGGCTAGTGCAGTACACAGACTAGTGCAGTATATATACAGGCTAGTGCACTATATAGACAGGCTAGTGCAGTATATAAACAGGCTAGTGCAGTATATAGACAGGCTAGGGTATATAAAAAGGCTTGTAAAGTATACAGACAATCTAGTTTAGTATATATACAGGCTAGTGCAGTATATAGACAGGTTAGTTTATACAGACAGGCTAGTGCAGTATATAGACAGACTACTGCAGTATATAAACAGGCTGGGGTATACAGACTACTGCAGTATATAGACAGGCTAGTGGGGTATACAGATAGTCTAGTGAAGTATATAGACAGGCTAGGGTATACAGACAGGCTAGTGCAATATATAGACAGGCTAGTGCAGTATATAGACAGTTTAGGTTATATAGACAGGTTAGTGTAGTATATAGACAGGCTAGGGAAGTATATAGACAGGCTAGTGAAGTATGCAGACAGTCTAGTGAAGTATATTTTTATTTTATTTATTTATTTTATTTATTTCAGGTACTTATATAGCGCCGTCAATTTACGCAGCGCTTTACATATACATTGTACATTCACATCAGTCCCTACCCTCAAGGAGCTTACAATCTAAGGTCCCTAACTCACATTCATACATATACTAGGGCCAATTTAGACAGGATCTAATTAACCTCACAGCATGTCTTTGGAGTGTGGGAGGAAACCGGAGTACCCGGAGGAAACCCACGCAGGCACAGGGAGAACATGCAAACTCCAGGCAGGTTATGTCGTCACCAGGATTCGAACCAGCGACCCTTTTACTGCTAGGCGAAAGTGCTACCCACTACACCACTGTGCTGCCCAGATATAGACAGTCTAGTGTAGTATATAGAGACAGGCTAGGGTATATAGACAGGCTAGTGCAGTATATAGACAGGCTAGTGAAGTATATAGTCGGGCTAGTGTAGTATATAGAGGCAGGCTAGGGTATATAAACAGACTAGTGCAGTATATAGACAGGCTAGCGTAGTATATAGAAAAGCTAGTGAAGTATACAGACAGGCTAGTGTAGTATGCAGACAGTCTAGTGAAGTATATAGACAGTCTAGTGTAGTATATAGAGACAGGCTAGTGCAGTATATAGATAGGCTAGTGAATTATACAGACAGCCTAGTGAAGTATATAGACAGGCTAGTGCAGTATATAGACAGGCTAGTGCAGTATATAGACAGGCTAGCAAAGTATATAGATAGGCTAGTGCAGTATATATTCAAGCTAGTGAAGTATATAGACAGGCTAGGGTATACAGAGAGTCTAGTGAAGTATATACAGTCCCTGACAAAAGTCTTGTCGCTTATCTATTTTGTAGAAACACCTGCTATTAACCTGACTTTTAATTAATCAATTGGTGTTAGAAATAGCTCATATGAAAAGCTAAAACCCTCCCAAATGATGTTTAATGCACTGAAATAAATTAGTTTCACTGAAAAAAGATTTATCATTTACTCAAGACAGAGGTCAAATTTTGGCAAGACAAAAGTTTTGTCGCCTATACAGAAATTGAACAAATTTACTGCAAATACAAAAATATGTCAGCAAATTAAGTAGTGGTGCTGTGAGATCCAAATTTAATATCTTGTATGACTTCCATGAGCTTGAAGGACTGCATCCATGCGGTTTGGCCAGGATTCATTCAATTTATTGATGAAGTCACCAGGAATAGCAAAGAAAGCAGTCTTGCATGCCTCAATATTCTTTGGTTTCATCTTCCATGCTTCCTCTTTCATCCTACCCCATATATGCTCAATGATGTTCATGTCTGGTGACTGGGCTGGCCAATCCTGGAGCATCTTGATCTTCTTCACCTTGAGGAACTTTGATGTGGAGATGGAAATATGCGATGGAGCACCATCCTGCTGCAGAATTTGGCCACTTTTATGGTTGGGAATATAAGAGGTAGCTAAGATTTCTTGGTATTTTAGACTATTGATGTTGCCTTCCACCCTGCAGATCTCTCGCACACCCCCATACTGGATGTAACCCCAGACCATGGTTTTTCCGCCACCAAACTTCACTGTTTTCTGGGGGAATCTTGGATCCATGCGGGCTCCAGTAGGTCTCCTGCAATATTTGCAGCGACTGTGGTGTAATTCAACAGAAGATTCATCTGAAAAATACACCTTCTGCCACTTTTCCAGCGTCCATCCTTTTAGCAGGCTGTGGGCCTTGGCAAATGCCACACGGTGTTTCAATTGTCTTTTGTTTAGTGCTGGCTTCTGGGCACTGATTCGACCATGGAGGCCATTTCAGGACAGAATCCGACAAACTGTTCTGGTTGACACAGGGACTTCAGGTGATCAGGTCTGCTGCAGTGGAAAATGGGCTGGCCTTGGATTTTTGAGCCAACAAACGGTCCTCTCAAGCAGTTGTCTTGCGGGGTCTGCCTGACCTGGGCTTGTCAAAAATGTCTCCAGTCTCTTCAAATCTTTTTTTATCCTCTGTACTTGACGCTGAGACACATTGAAGGTGTCTGCCACATCAGCAGTGGATCTGGTCTTCAGCCTTTTGATAATCAAAACTTTAGTCTCAGGGTGAATCTTAGGTATGTTTGCAGAGGTCTAGTTGCAGTTGATGTGAAGGTCTAGTGTACTGGGATTCTTTTTATACACACCTGAGACCTAATTGATCCATTATTAGTCACAGATGAAGCTCATATGACAAGGCAACAACACTTATGATTTTGCAAAAATTGACTCAATGGGCTTTACCAAGCTGTGAATATTAGAATACTTTTTGACAGTTTCGTTTTGCACTGAAACATTATTACAAAAGCTGTTGGGATTAAAATGAGCCATTTCTTGTAAAAAAATCTTGATTAGAAATATATTTCAGTGGCACTTCAGGTCAATTTGTACAAAAGCGACAAGACTTTTGTCAGGGACTGTAGACAGGCTTGTGAAGTATATAGACAGGCTAGGATATATACAGACAAGTTTGTGTGGTATATAGAAAGGCTAGGATATATATGTATATGAAATATTACACAACATTTACAATATACAGACAGGTTTGTGTAGTATATAGAAAGGCTAGGGTATACAGACAGGCTTGTGAAGTATATAGACAGGCTAGGATGTATACAAACAGGTTTGCGTAGTAAATAGAAAGGCTACGCCTGCCGCTGCAATTGGCATTAGCATAAATCGCCGGTGTGAATGTAGCCTTAAGCCCTATACACACAATCAGAAAATCGTACGAAAAATACCGCTTTTGAATCGATCGTACAATAATCGGATTGTTAGTACAGAGCTTTCGAGTGCCGATCATGACAGTTCATGATTTTTGTTTAATCAGTACAGTTGTCGTTTGAAAATGCAATACATATACACTACAACACATTACATCACTTCTGATTTTTTTATTCTCCTAGAAAAAGCATGGTGTCATCTGCATACATCATTACCTTTTCATGGATCGTCCCATACGTAAGACCCCAGATATTCCCGTTTGCTCTAATCGCAGCTGCCAATGGCTCTATGGTCAGAGCAAACAAGAGTGGGGACAGAGGGCACCACTGACGAGTGCCCCTATATAATGGAAAGTCTGGGGACACCTTCCCTGCCTCTCTTATAGCTGCTACTGGAGCGCTGTATAGCAACTTGACCCATGATATAAACTGAATCCCAAAGCCAAACTTCTGCATAACTGCCCACAAATATTCCCATTCAATGCTGTCAAAGGCTTTGTGGGCATCAAGGGACAATAGTGCTCTGTCTCCCATGTTGTCTGAAGGTGTCTGAATGTTAAAGAGCCTACGTAAGTAGATGGCAGTGGACTTCTGGGGCATAAATCCTGCCTGGTCTGCATGAATAATGGATGAAATGGCTTTATTCAGGCGTAGGGCCAATACTTAATATTTTGACATCATTTTGTAGGAGTGATATCGGCCTGTATGATCCCGGGTCAAGGGGGTCTTTGTCAGGTTTCAATATTAATACTATATTGGCTCTTGTCATTGATGTGGATAGTTGTCCTAATTTCCTCGCTTCATTAAATACCATCAGCATTTTGGGCAAAACTTGTTCCATATACTTCTATGGGCAAACCATCATTCCCCGGGGCCCTTGAGTTAGGGAACATACCAGTCGCCCTCTGCAACTCTTCTAGAGAAAGGGGGGCATTTAGTTGTCTACGAAAGACATCCGACAGGAGAGGCAAGTCAATGCTCTCAAGAAAAAAAATTCAGTTGAGTAGTTTTGTTTGGAGGTATATAAGTTAGCGTAATAGTGTATTAATGTGGACATCACTCCATCTGGACAGTTTGAAATGCCCCCAGCCGGGAGCTTCAGAGCTCCAATGGATGGGGATAATTGTTGGGAATGTGAAAGCTTGGCTAGGAGCCGACCAGTATGCTCACCCTCCTCATAGTATGCCATTTTGCTAAAGAAGCGTTTTCTGTCCGCTACAAAGGCTATGACCCTGTCCAGAGCAGCTTGAGCCGAGACCCATGCCTCCCTGCTTTCATCAGTAGGGTCAGCAATAAATGTAGACTCTAAGTCACACACCAGTTTTTCCAGGCCCTCCCTTTGAGCACCAGTAGATCTCTTGATAGACTCTATCTCATCATTCAAGGGGTTCCGTGAGAGGGATTTGAAGGTCTCCCAGGAGTGACAGTCGCCTCTCCAGTATGTCTTCTTCAGAAATCAGTTATTTTGGAGACTATAGGTGTGTGTGAAGGGAAGAGCTGGAGCCAAAAAGCGTTGAGTTTCCATGTGGCCTTTTTCAAGTTAGAGGGAGGACGAACCTCCAGTTGCATAACCAAGGGGGAGTGATCAGATATACTACGTACAGCATTTTCTATCTCCAATATATAGTTATCAGCCATTGAGGAACATAGGCATAGATCAATGCGGGATAAGGAAGAATAGGTCTTTGAAAAACACGAAAATTGCCTGGTAGTGGGGTGTCTTCCCCTCCAGGGGTCAATCCAGCCCACCTCTATAAATTTGGGAAGGCCAGTGTCACACCACCAACCCTGGATGCCCTGGATGTTTATCTGTTGCTGGGTCAGTGTTGCCAACCGTCCGTAAGACAGCCTGTAAAAACTGCAGTTTTTCGGGTGTCCGTAAAAGTCAGTAGCAACCGAAAAGTGCCAGTAAAAACGGCGGCCATCGGCTCTGGTCAGAGCTGCTCATGTGCAATTACGGAAATCCCCGAGTGAGAAGATCCGATCCTGACCCTGAGACGAGTTGGACGACCACTGCTCCTGCTGCCAGCTAGTGCCTCTGCCCAGCCCATCCGCCCTCAAATGAGGTAACCACATTTTCCTGCCACACCACCGCCAGCCAGCACCTGACAGGAGCAGACGCTCCGGGTGGATGGATGGATCCTCCTGATTCCTGCCTGCCTCCCTGCTCTGGCTGACCCTCCAGTCCTCCTAGTGACAGTGGTGAGTGCAGTGCGCTTCCTCTTCAAGCCAGCCAAAAGAGTCAGGACAGTGAGTGTGTGACTGTTTGACATACTGTCTCTGCTAACTCTGACGGACAGCTGCGAGCCAGGCTGCAGGAGTCTCTCTCTCTCTCTTAGTGTGAGTGTGCACTGTATGAGTGCAGTGTGCACTGGATAAGTGGCAGGAGGTAATGGAAGGATGATGTAATGGAAACAGGAGGTGATGGGGATGGTGTGATGGAGATGGAGGGATGGTGACAGGAAGTGATGGGGGATTGTGTGATGGAGACAAGAGGTGATGGAGTGATGGAGACAGGGCGATGGTGTGATGGAGATGAGGGGTGATGGAGGGATGGAGACTGGAGGGATAAAAACAGGAGGTGATGGAGACAGGAAGTCTTTATAAGTGGGGACTTAAATTCTGGTGATCCTAGTAGCTACCAGGGATTTCACCTTACTTTCTGTGGTGGTTATGGAACAGAAATTAAGGGGAAATCTCTACAATTTGACAAAAAAGTGACAAAACTGATGGACTAAATAATCTGCCCTTATTGTATTGAAAATAGCAGAAATATGTGTTTTTTTTACTTTGCTATCTGCCTTAAATCACATTGCTATTTGCACAGTGTACTTGCTTGTTAGCCTAAAAACTGTAATTTTTTAACTTTTGTAAAATGCCAGTAAAAACTTGGCGGTGCCAGTAAATTTTGGGTGTTGTGCCAGTAAATTTCAATCTGGTAGGTTGGCAACACTGTGGACCCAAATAGTTGAAATCCCCCATCGCAAACAAAGGCATGTCCGGGTACTTCAACTGATACTCCAGGAGCTTTCTAAGGGGATAGCTATTGTAAGGAGGCGGTATATACAGAAAGGCTAGAATTTTAGGAAGTACAATCTACGATACAGAAAAACTTATCTTCCCTCCTCATCTATTACACCAGGGGTCCTCAAACTATGGCCCTCCAGTTGTTCAGGAACTACAATTCCCATCATGCCTAGTCATGTCTGTGAATGTCAGAGTTTTACAATGCCTCATGGGATGTGTAGTTCCGCAACAGCTGGAGGGCCGTAGTTTGAGGATCCCTGTATTACACAGTCATATCCCCCTGGAATACGAGGTGTGAGTGGAATTTTTTATTCTGGCATACGAGAATTTTTGTGACTTTCATAAACTCTTCAGGTTCGATCTGAGATTAGCATGCAAAAAAAAAAACGGACGATCATTCGTCTGATAATCTCATCATGTGTATTAGGGATTAGTCAACCACAGGGCTCCTAGGTTGTGATTATTCATTAGTTCTGCAGATCATATACTTGCTATATGCACAGCACCATCTAGTGGCTGAGCAGAGATGTAAATCTCTTGGTGAAAAAGTATCAGGCCTCATTGTTTTTATTGTCTCAGAACTGCCTGCAGATAGGTGCAAGGAAAGCATAAAAACCCATACAGGGTGCTGAATGTTTGAATTTTCTCAAGAACTCTTAAAGCCTTGTGTTTTTTTCTTTTACACTGATGAGGTTATGTCTCGATAATTACAGTGAGAATCTTTGAAGGAACAGATTAGTAATAAAAACTGCTATCCTATCAATGTCCGGAGGCACACCTATCTGTTCTGCAGGCCAAGTTTACAATATAACATATTGCAGAAAATCAGATACAACTCATAATTCAAACATATTTCCTTTATTTTAGCTTCTAAACTGTGAAGTGTAAAAAAAAAATTGCAGTACATAAGATCCCCACAGTAGTACCTGTTTTTGGCCACTAGATGCCCTCAGTTTTCTGCATTAATCTGTGTGTAAGCTGTATGCCCCCTTTTGGTCTGTAAGCTTGAACTCCAGGAAAAAATATATATTTGGACACACATTGTATGATTCCCCTTATGGATGGATGCTGTTTACTGTAAACATTCTAGCTGCCTTGATGTTGAATGCTATACACAGCACTCTTCTTCTGCCACTTGTGTGGATCAGAGCAGTTGGTGCGACATTGAAGTCTTGTATTCTTTTCACAGAATAAAAGGAGTTATGTGAATTGTCAATGGGAGGAGAGGAGTGGATGAACAATAGAATCTCCCCTTGTCCATTCACGTAAAATCTTATAATTTGTGAAAAGGATGCAAGGTTTTTGTGTTTTTGGATGAGGGAAAAAGGAGAACAAATGACGGGGTCCCTTCACTGTCATAGCTGCCACTCTCATCCTTGCAGGGGTGGAAGAAGAGCACTGTGCCTAGGATCTGGTATCAAATCTGCTAGGATTTTTATAGTAAACAGCGGCCATCATGTGCTGTGAAAGCAGTTTATTATATGTGATCAAATAATAATAAAAAAGGTATGGCGCTAACTCAAACACAGATATAGCTAATCATCAACATAAATTCAAAATATCAATAATCATCAGCATAAATCAAACCGTCAATGATATAAATAAATTCCATTCTTTGACAGTCCCAATAAAAATTAAAAAGTAAAATATCAAAAAGTCTTCTTAGAATGATGCCAATCACTTTGACGGAAAGATGAGTGCAGAAACAAATTTTCTCTTACGTTCACTGACAGACGCAGCTCTTCTTAATTGACACGTGGGTTTTATGTCGTCCTATCAGGAGTGACTAGGCAAAACAGATGCAAAAGCATCAGGGATAGGCTGGCCCCTCCCATGGGGGCCGTCCTCACCTGAGCCTATAAAACCCCCTGCTGGCCAATGGCATTCAGTTTTGTTTGCCTAGTGCAAAGGAGTTGACTGGGTTCCCTTATGGGACCTGCGTCTTTCCCTGTCAGGGGGACACTTTTTTTTTATTGCGTGCCCCCCTCCTTCCCCCCACCTCCGCCCCCCCCCCCCCGGTCTGCCGCGTTTGCGCGGTGTCGCGTTGTGTCTTTTAAGGCCCTGGGACCTATACTGCATCACTGGGGAATGTTCGCTCGCACACTTTTAAAAAATTAACCGCCGCCATTTTGTGGGGCTGGTGTATGCTGCACAAGCGCCATTTTCTTCCCGGTGGCGGTTTTTGGTATTACACTCTGTAAATTCTCCTCAGAGAAGCGCAGCTGCATGTGTGATACAGTCCTCAGAAGCGCCCCTGAGCCCCCCGCTAAGAGCTTGGCCCCCCATGTCTCCTCAGGTGAGGATTCAGATCATGGGGTCGCCTCGGTTGCCACGGGGACCCCCGCGGCACTCTCTGAGGGCGAATTGGTCCTTTCTGAAGCTGAGGAGGACCAGGGGGCCTCAGTGGCGCGCGACAAGGCAATTGTAGCGGCCCTTATTGTTAACATTCACCAGGCTATGTGCCTTGCTCAGCCTGAGGAGGCGCAGACTTCCACTTATGTCTGTGGGTCTATGAAGCCTCCTAAGGCCCCTAGGGCTTTTCCCTATGTTCAATTTTTTGAACGGGCTGTTTTTAAGGAATGGGGTTCCCTCAAAAATTCCTTCACCTTGCCTAAGCGTTTTGCAGTGCGCTATCCCTTTGAGGATGCTTTCCTAACACGGTGGGCTTCCCCCTCGGTGGACCCACCGGTGGCCCGTCTGAATAAGGCTACCACCCTTCCTGTGGAGGGTTCACTCTCTTTTAAGGTCGCGGCGGATCGCCGCATGGAAATGGTATCTAAGGCTATATTTCAGGTGGCAGGTTTTGCTATGCGGCCAGCCTTGGCCTCAGCAATGTCAGCGCAGTCCCTTTCCGAGTGCCCTTTCCTTAGTGTGCAAAAATTTGAGTTGCAATTGTGCAAAGAATGAGTTGCATAATTTGCAACATGCGATGGATGGCCTCCATTATCTGTGCGACTCCCTGCTGGACATCATGACCATACTGTCTCTCCTCCCGAATAGGAGGCGAAAAGGCCCGAATGCTACGGTCCAAGAGAATGGTCTGGGTCGGCCCCGGAATGGCCTGAACCTTGGGTGGGGCCGACATGGACTCCGTGCTTTTATGAAGAAGACGGGTCTTTTCCTCCCTGGGACTGCAGACGCTTTCAGGGCAGTAAACCCAAGGCCTTCTTTCTCTGAGAAAGGGGGGCACTTTAGAAATTACTAAAGCAGGTCGACTCCAGGTTTGTTTGCTGGGGGGACCTTCCCTTCCAGTCACTCCGCAAAAAATCTGCGGACTAGTGGGCTGGTTCTGGAGTCGGTGTTATGGGCAGACTATTATCGTTTCCGACTTTAAAATCTGTCGTACCAGTACTACAGGTCGTCCCTCAGCGTGTCTATTACCTCCGGTAGGTAGCGTACAACGTTTAATACGTTGAGTAAGAAACG
>BLSH010145457.1:298592-323779 GCA_018402905.1 Glandirana rugosa | reverse complement strand
CACATCTCCGATCGGTGGGTCCTGGATGTGGTGTCCACCGGTTACCGGATAGAGTTCAAAACTCTACCCCCAGACAGGCTTTTACTCAAACCTCTTTGTGGTGCCCAAAAAGGGCGGGGTCAGGCCAATTCTGGATCTAAAAGCTCTGAACTGTTTTGTCAAAGCACAAAGGCTCAAGATGGAGTCCATTCGCTCGGTCGTTGCCGCCCTACATCAAGGGGAATTCTTAGCATCCCTGGACATCAGGGACGCCTATCTGCACGTTCCCATCTGCCAAAAACACCAGCTTTTATGCGTTTCGCAGTGGGAGACCTGCACTACCAGTTTGTGGCCCTACCATTCGGTCTGGCCTCGGCTCCCAGGGTGTTCACCAAGGTGTTGGCACCTGTCCTAGCACTGCTAAGGCGGAGAGGTATCGCAGTGGTAGCGTACCTCGACGACCTGCTCTTGAGGGCGGAGTCGGTAGTGTCCTTGAAGGAGGATGTGTCAATCACGGCCTCCACACTAAGAGACTTCGGTTGGCTCATCAACCTGCAAAAGTCCTCGTTTGCCCCCTCATGTCGCCTGGAGTACCTCGGTCTGATTCTAGACACGACTCAGGCGAAGGTGTTCTTGCCTCCCAACAAACTATTGGGGCTGCAAGCGGCGGTGAGGACCCTGCTGTCGCGCCGGAGGTCCTCCCTAAGGTTCTGCATGCGGGTGTTGGGTCTCATGGTTTCATCCTTCGAGGCGATTCCTTACGCCCAGAGTCACACCCGGCTCTTGCTGAAGGCGATTCTGTCAAAATGGGACAAATCTCCTTTTTCTCTGGACAGACTGATCTGTTTGGACCACCAGACCAGGGGATCACTGACTTGGTGGCTCCAGGCTCCAGCATTGACTCTGGGAAAGTCTTTTCTTCCCCTCAACTGGTCAATTGTGACGACGGATGCCAGCCTGACGGGCTGGGGAGGGGTGTTGGGTCAGTTGTCTGCCTAGGGCCGTTGGCCAGCTCAGGAAGCTCGACTTCCGATAAATGTGTTGGAACTGAGAGCGATCAAGCTTTGCTTGTCCCGTTGGTCGACAAGGCTGCAGGGCCTCCCTGTCCGGGTTCAATCGGACAACGCCACAGCAGTGGCATATGTGAACCATCAGGGAGGGACAAGGAGTTCAGCGGCAGCTGCAGAAGCCGCTCTGATTCTCCGCTGGGTGGAACAACACGTTCTGGCGCTCTCCGCAATCTACAGTCCGGGAGTGGAAAACTGGCAGGCGGACTTTCTCAGTCGTCAGACACTGGACCAAGGGGAATAGTCCCTGCATCCAGAGGTGTTTCGCCAGATTTGCTGCAAGTGGGGCACACCAGAGGTAGACCTCATGGCGTCCAGGTTCGATCACAAGGTCAAGACCTTCGTGTGCAGAACAAGAGATCCGCTGGTGGTCGCCACGGACGCGCTGGTGGCTCCTTGGGGTCGGTACCGGTTACTATACCTCTTCCCTCCCCTGAAGCTGTTGCCTCGGATTCTGCGCAGGATAGCTGCGGAAGGCATTCCGACGATCCTGGTCGCTCCCGATTGGCCTCGGCGCACTTGGTACGCCGATCTGATTCGGATGGTGGCGGACGCCCCTTGGCGGCTTCCGCTTTGCGAAGACCTGCTCTCCCAAGGTCCCATCTTGCACCCTGCTTTACCCTTGCTGGCTTTGACGGCTTGGCTATTGAGGCCCAGGTATTGAGGGATCGGGGAGTCCCTGACTCTGTAATCCCTACTATGCTTAAGGCACGTAAGTGCACTTTGTGAAAAATTTATCACAGGCCCTGGAAAGCCTATATTGCATGGCGCGAAGTGGGGGGTTGAAACCCTCGCTCTTATTTGGTGTCCAGGGTGCTGACTTTTCTGCAACAGGGACTGGACAAGAGCCTGGCATTGAGTACGCTCAAGGGCCAGATTTCGGCCTTAGCGGTCCTTTTTCAGAGACCTTTGGCTTCCCATTCGCTGATCCGCACGTTCGTACAGGGAGTACATCATGTGGCTCCCCAGTTTCGGCCGCCTCTGGCGCCGTGGGATTTGAATCTGGTGCTCTCTGTTTTGCAGAAACCACCGTATGAGAAGATTAGGGACATTCCCTTGTCCCTTTTGTCGCAGAAGGTTGCCTTCTTGGTGGCTGTCACATCCGCGTGGCGGGTGTCGGAATTGGCTGCCTTGTCTTGCAAGTCCCCGTACTTGATTCTTCATAATGACAAGGCGGTGTTGCGACTTCCACCTTCTTTCCTTCCAAAGGTGGTCTCTTCTTTTCATTTGAATGAGGATATTGTCCTTCCTTCATTATGTCCTCACCCAAAACATCCTAAGGAATTTGAGTTACACTCTTTGGATGTGGTGAGGGCCCTGCGGGTTTATTCGAGTGCTACAGCTTCCTTTCGGAAGTCTGACTCATTGTTTGTGTTACCCGGGGGCTCCAAAAAGGGTTCGGCAGCCTTGTCGGCTACTATTTCCCGTTGGATTAGACAGACCGTGACCCATGCGTATGAGCTTCGGGGCAAGGTTCCCCCCTTTCCGGTCACGGCTCATTCCACCAGGTCGGTCAGTACCTCCTGGGCGTTCAGGCACCAGGCTTCGGTGTCTCAGGTGTGCAAAGCGGCCACTTGGGCCTCGGTGCACACGTTTACTAAGTTTTACAAAATTGATGTGTCGGCATCTGCGGATGCTGCTTTTGGCCGCAAAGTTTTGCGAGCAGAGGTGTGAGTGTGTCTAGCACTCCCTGAGAGGGTTCTGTTGGGTACAGTTGTTGTTGTTGTTTGCCCACCCCTCTATTTTTTGGCACTGCTTTGGGACGTCCCCACGTGTCAATTAAGAAGAACTGCGTCTGTCAGTGAACGTAAGAGAAAAAGGGATTTTATTATAACTTACCGTAAAATCCTTTTCTCTGAGTTCACTGACAGACGCAGCTCCCACCCCTCTGATTTTTTTGTTGCACTGCTTGTGACAAACTGAATGCCATTGGCCAGCAGGAGGTTTTATAGGCTCAGATGAGGACGGCCCCCATGGGAGGGGCCAGCCTAGCCCTGATGCTTTTGCATCTGTTTTGCCTAGTCACTCCTGATAGGACGACATAAAACCCACGTGTCAATTAAGAAGAGCTGCGTCTGTCAGTGAACTCAGAGAAAAGGATTTTACGGTAAGTTATAATAAAATCCCTTTATTCCTACACTGTGCTCCACCACAAACCGTGTGTGAGAAATACACTCGCCAGAAATTTATAATAAATGCGCCTTGCAACAATCAAAAATCCTTTGGACAACAGCGTGTATGGAGGTGATGATTTTGAGCCCCAGAGATGTCTCCTTACAGTAATTTATTTTTATTATTATTATTATTATTATTATACAGGACTTCTATCACGCCAACAGTTTACGCAGCACTTTACAACTTGAGGGTAGACAGTACAAATACAATACACTTAAATACAGTAGGAATCAGAGGGCCCTGTTCGTTAGAGCTTACAGTCTAAGAGGGAAGGTCAAGAGATACAAGAGGTGATAACTGTGGGGGATGTGTTGATGGAGAAGATAAATGTACAGTTGTTTGGCGGGTGCCAGGTAGGCTTCTCTAAAGAGATGAGTTTTCAGGTATCGTCTGAAGGTGGACAAAGTAGGAGAAGGTCGGACAGATTGGGGTAGAGCATTCCAGAGGATGGGAGGGGCTCTGGAGAAGTCCTGCAGGCGAGCATGGGATGAGGTGACAAGGGAACTAGAGAGCAGGAGGTCTTGGGAGGAGCGAAGAGAACGATTTGGTTGGTATTTTGAGACCAGGTTAGTGATGTAGCTGGGGCCAGGTTGTGGGTGGCTTTATAAGTTATTGTTAGTATCTTGAATTTAATTTGTTGACTGAGTGGTAGCCAATGGAGGGATTGACATTGGGGTGTAGCAGACGCAGAGCGGTTTTTAAGGTAGATGAGCCTGGCAGCAGCGTTCATGACGGACTGAAGTGGGGATAGGCTATTTAGAGGTAAGCCAGTAAGGAGGGAGTTGCAGTAGTCAAGGCGAGAGATGACCAGTTAGTGGATTAGAATCTTTGTGGTGTCATTGGTTAGGAAGGGGCGTATCTTGGAGATGTTGCGGAGGTTAAGGCGGCAAATTTTGGATAGCGTTTGGATGTGGGGCCATAAGGTTAGTTCAGAGTCCAGGATTACACCTAGGACCTTGGCGTGGGGGGACGGGTTGATAGTTGAGCCGTTGATTTTAACAGAGAAATCTGGGGAAGTGGCACGAGGAGGAGGAAATATCATGAGATTGGTTTTGGATAGGTTGAGTTTGAGGAAGTGATGTGACATCCAGGCTGATATGTCTGTTAGTAAGTTGGTGATGCGTAAGGAGACTGATGGAGAGAGCTGGGGGGTGGAGAGATAGATTTGTGTGTCATCAGCGTAGAGATGATACTGAAAGCCATGGGAGGCAATCAACTGACCCAGGGAGGTGGTGTAGATTGAGAAAAGGAGAGGTCCAAAAACAGAACCTTGGGGGGCGCCGACAGAGAAAGAAAGAGGAGAGGAGGAAGTAGAGTTGTAAGTTACATTGGAGGAGCGGTGGGATAGGTAGGATGCGAACCAGCAAAGAGTACAGTCACGGAGACCAAAGGAGTGGAGGTTTTTGAGGAGAAGGGGGTGGTCCACTGTGTCAAAGGCAGCTTGAGAGGTCCAGGAGTAGTAGTACACACTGGAAAGGACACAAGGGTGGCGCCAGACCTCAATCTTAGAAATATTTTTAAACAAGTCTGAATCTGATGCAAGCACAGCCCACTGGAGAGACAAACTGCAGCTTAACCAGTTAAGACATTAATGGCTGTGCTTTGAGTTATTTTGAGGAGACAACGCGCCCTCACATGACCAGGGGACCCGGCGCTTCGCGGATCATGGTGAATGGGCGCTCACATGTAAACAAGCCGGCAGAAGTGTCGGCTTTTTTCTCCCCACTCCGCACCGATCGGTGCAGTGTGAGAGGAGAGGGGGGAGAGAGAGCAGATGCTGCAGCGCTGTGGGCAGAATGCACTACTATGTGAAAGGCTGCACCCCCCACCATTCATCCATCCATGCTCACCCAGCCAGGCATCCTCATCCAGGCGGCCATCCATGCTCACCCACCCAGCCACCCTCACCCCATCCATGCTCACTCACCCATGCTTAGCCATCCTCACCCATCCAGCCATGCATGCTCATCCACCCATCCATGCTCACCCAGCCATCCAT
The DNA here is from genome assembly GCA_018402905.1 of Glandirana rugosa. Taxonomy (NCBI): domain Eukaryota; kingdom Metazoa; phylum Chordata; class Amphibia; order Anura; family Ranidae; genus Glandirana; species Glandirana rugosa. The sequence continues at coordinate 318,559 of BLSH010145457.1, read as the reverse complement.
CCATGCTCATCCACCCAGCTGTGCTCACCCAGCCATGCTCACCCATCCATCCATCCATGCTCACCCAGCCATTCATCCATGCTTACCCAGCCATCCATCCGTGCTCAGTCATCCCCATCCATGTTCGTCCATCCCCATCTGTGCTCATCCATCCCCATCTGTGCTCATCCATCCCTATCCGTGCTCAGTCATCGTCTTCAGTGCCCAGTCACCCCTATCCTTGCTCAGTCATCCCCATCCGTGCTCATCCATCCTCATGCATGCTCAGTCATCCCCATCCGTGCTCATCCATCCACATCCATGCTCATCCATCCCCATCCATGCTCAGTCATCCCCAACCGTGCTCAGTCATCCCCATCCGTGCTCATCCATCCTCATTCGTGCTCAGTCATCCCCATCCATTCTCAGTCATCCCCATCCATGCTCAGTCATCCCATCCTTGCTCAGTCATCCCCAACCGTGCTCAATCATCCACATCCGTGCTCATCCATCCTCATTTGTGCTCAGTCATCCCCATCCGTGCTCAGTCATCTCCGTCCATGCTCAGTCATCTCCGTCCATGCTCAGTCATCCCCATCTGTGCTCAGTCATCCCCATCCGTGCTCATCCATCCTCATCCATGCTCATCCATTCCCATCCACGGCTCATCCATCACCATCCATGCCTCATTTGTGCCTCATTCGTGCTCATCCATAAAACATCAGCTTTCATCCGTGAAACATCCATGCCATTACAGTACCCATCCATGCCACTACAGTGCCCATCCATACCACTACAGTGCCCATCCGTGCCACTACACTGCTCATCCGTGCCACTACACTGCTCATCCGTGCCACTACACTGCCCATCCGTGCCACTACAGGGCCTATCCATGCCACCACAGTGCCTCACAATAGTGTAAAAGGTAGTCAAATTAGATTTGAAATGTATACCCCTAGAACACCTGATGGTGCTCCCTGCATATTGGGCCTCTGTATGTGGCCAGGCTGTGTAAAAGTGTCACACATGTGGTATCGCCATCCTCGAGAGGAGTAGCAGAATATTTTTTGGGGTGTAATTTTTGCTAGGTACATGTTGTGTGTTAGAAATATTATATAAATTGACAACTTTGTGTAAAAAAAAATGCGTTTTCATTTTCTTTCCACATTTTCCAAAAACTTGTGGAAAAAATGACATGTTCAAAAGACTCATTATGCCTCATAGAATATACGTTGGGGTGTTTGCTTTCCAAAATGGGGTCATTTTTTGGGCCTTTCAATTGTCCTGGTGCTCCAGGACCTTCAAAAGTGCATGAGATAGTCAAGAAATTATATGTGTAATTTATGCTCCTAGAACGCCTGATGGCGCTCCCTGCATGTTGGGCCTTTGTATGTGGCCAGGCTGTGTAAAAGTGTCACACATGTGGTATCGCCATCCTCGAGAGGAGTAGCAGAATATTTTTTGGGGTGTAATTTTTGCTAGGTACATGCTGTGTGTTAGAAATATTGTATAAATTGACAACTTTGTGTAAAAAAAAATGCGTTTTCATTTTCTTTCCACATTTTCCAAAAACTTGTGGAAAAAATGACATGTTCAAAAGACTCATTATGCCTCATAGAATATACGTTGGGGTGTTTGCTTTCCAAAATGGGGTCATTTTTTGGGCCTTTCAATTGTCCTGGTGCTCCAGGACCTTCAAAAGTGCATGAGATATTCAAGAAATTATATGTGTAATTTATGCTCCTAGAACGCCTGATGGCGCTCCCTGCATGTTGGGCCTTTGTATGTGGCCAGGCTATGTAAAATTCTCACTCATGGGGTATCTCAGGAGGAGTAGTAGAATGTGTTTTGGGGTGTAATTTGTGGTATGCATATGCTGGGTGTGAGAAATAACCTGTTAATATGACAATTTTGTGAAAAAACAATCTTCATTTTGCAAAGAATTGTGGGGAAAAATTACAACTTCAAAAAATTTACCATGCCTCTTACTAAATACCTTGCAATTTCTACTTTACAAAAAGGGGTCATTTGGGGGGTATTTGTACTTTCCTGGCTTGTTAGGGTCTCAAGAAGTGAGATAGGCCGTCAGTACATCAGGTATGATCAATATTCAGTGATTGGCACCATAGCTTGTAGACTCTATAACCTTCACAAAGACCAAATAATATACACTAATTTGTTTTGTTTTTTATGTAGCAGTATAAATTTTGGCAAAAATTTATGAAGAAAAATTACTAATTTGCAAAATTTTATAACAGAAACTAAGAAAAATGCATTTTTTTACAAAATTTTCAGTCTTTTTTTAATTATAGCGCAAAAAAATAAAAAAACCCAGCAGTGATTAAATACCACCAAAAGAAAGCTCTATTTGTGTGAAAAAAAGGACCAAAATTTTGTATGGGTACAGTGTTGCATGACTGAGTAATTTGTCATTCAAAATGTGAGAGCACTGAAAGCTGAAAATTGGTCTGGTTGTTAAGGTGTTTTAGTGCCCAGTGGTCAAGTGGTTAAAGACTTCCTGGGAAGCAGAGCTGACATCTCCTCCCTCCGCTTCATTTGAATATCCGGATTTCCGTGAGCAGTCTGTATCTGGGCTCCTGGTATCCATATACACCCTGGCCGGGTGATAGGCCACACGCGGCTATCAACCCACTATAACCAAGGGGTCCATTTTGTCCGGTAAGGAGCCCCCTTATTCAGTGGTGGATATTCACATAGTGGTGAATCATATTGCTATTCCGAATAGGAGCCACCGTGGAGTTTCCTCTTTTCTTCAAATTGGGACTGTACAGCTATCTCAATATAGGCACTTTATTTGGACTATTTAGAATTATTTTTTCCTTTTTCCCTTCTTATATGCATTAATATTTTTTGCCTAGCGCGGCCTTTTTTGTGTGTTCAGTAGTACTGAATAGTGTCAGTTGGTTTTAGAAGTGAGTAGGCCATTTGTGAGTTTAACCACTTGCCGACTGCCAACCGCAGGTTGACGGCGACAAGATGGCTCCGCTAGGCAAATCGCCGTCATATGATGGCGGCTGCCAGATCGCGCACTGTGAGCCGGGGGGGGGCCAGGGAGCGGGTGCGGCGGACTCGATCTCCGTTGGCTACCCGCGATGCCCCCCCCCCCCCCGGAGTGAAAGAACGGAGGTCCGTGTATGTAAACATGGATCTCCGTTCTGTGAGGGGGGGAGGACTGTGATCACAGCCTTCATCTATATGGAAGCCGTGATCACTCCCCTTCCCCTGCCAGGGCAGCCCACACACAGTTAGAACATGCCCAGGGAACACAGTTAACCCTTAGAGCGCCACCCCCCCCCCCCCCAGGTTAACCCCTACTGCCAATGGCATTTACACAGTAATCAATGCATTTTTATAGCACTGATCGCTGTAGAAATGACAATGGTCCCAAAAAAGTGTCAAAATGGTCCGACATGTCAGCCACAATATCGCAGTACCGCTAAAAATCGCAGATCGCCGCCATTACTAGTAAAAAATAAAAAAAATAAAAACCCCAGAAATGAATTCTCATCATCCGTAAACGCGGCAACTTTTGCGCAAACCAATCAATAAACGCCGATTGCGATTTTTTTTCATCACAGATATGAGGAAGAATATAAGTCGGCCAAAACCGTTGAAAAAAAATGTTTTTTTATATATTTTTTTTGATTTGTATTTTAGCAAAAAGTAAGAAATTTTATTTTATTTTTTTTTGCAAAATTGTCGCTCTTCTTTTGTTTATAGCGGCGATCAGAAATGACGCAGCGGTGATCAAATACCACCAAAAGAAAGCTCTATTTGTGGGAAAATTAGTTTGGGTACAACGTCGCGCGACCGCGCAATTGTCAGTTAAAGCGACGCAGCGCCGAATCGCAAAAAGTGCTCTGGTCCTAAAGTGTGAAATCCTTCCGGGGCTGAAGTGGTTAAGGACTCCACTAAGTTGTTCCTTTCACCTCTGCCCCCAGTTCGCTGTCCACCCAGCTCCAAGGATTACACATGTAAAGCAATAGGACCAAACATAGTGCTTTATTGCTTTACACACAATTTGTTTCAAAACGGGTAGGAGGGACCAGAGCGGCTGACGGACGTGATACTACAAACTAGCAACTCAGCAAACCCAGGAAACGCTTCAAACCAGTGCTGCAGATCCGGGGGCAAGTGATATCCTAGGAGTAATGTTGATGCATATACTATAAGGGGTGATTTTAACTTGTAACATGTGAGTGTTCATTTATGGCTGAGTTTTAATAAATTGTGTGTAAAACGATAAAGCACTATGTTTGGTCCTATTGCTTTACATGTGTAATCCCTGGAGCTGGGTGGACAGCGAGCAGGGGGCAGTGGTGAAAGGAACAACTCAGTGGAGTTATATATATAAAAAGGCGCATATCCTACACCTGTAAGGCGAGGGCACAACCGGTGGAGGCATCACAGTGATTATAATACAAGCTACATGCATGGTGGAAGATTTTTTTGGCTATTTCACAGATGGTGTTATGCATATGAACTGTTTATATCTGGATGCCTGGAAATCATTCTAAAAGGACACTACCTGCATAGGGGGTAGGGTTGCCACCTGTCCGGGATTCACCCGGACAGTACAGGTTTAGAGTGATTTTGAATCATGTGCCCGGGTCTCCTTCCTCCTCTCTCCCGGACACATGATCCAGCCTGTACTCTGGCTCTGAGTTCTATCTGCTCAGCTGGTGGCTGGGAAGGAACATGAGGAGTTAATGTTATCACTCAGGCACACGTTTTTATCTTTATTCTGCCCTTCTGACAATCTTATCTGAGTCCCGACTTCCACATGTATACCGATCAGCTGGCAGGGACTATTTGATGATTTTCGGGCTCAGGCGGAGTAATCCTTGTCTTGTACTACGGTTCCTGGCAATTACTTTGCCCAGCTGATCGGTATAGAAGTGGAAGTCGGGACTCAGATAAGATTGTCAGAATGGCTGAATAAAGATAAGGACTTGTGCCTGAGTGATTATATTAACTCCTCATGTTCCTTCCTGGTCACTAGCTGAGCAGATAAAGCCACAGTCCAGCCTGGATCTCCACAGGAGGTCAGCCCTTGAGTCCAGGGGGTTCAATAGTCCTTTCCCTTCCCCTGGCCCCCAGCTGAGCAGAAGTTTTTTGTAATTGCTGCAGACAAGAGCTTTACTCAGCCTAGGTTCATACTGTAGCGATGTGGGAAGCAGTGCGATTCCAGCGCCGCTTCCCGAATGGCACCTCTCCCGCAAGCAGGTCACACTGCCCTCTGTGAACTGCTGCGGGTGTCATTACAAAGTTAATGACACAGTTCACAGATAGCAGTGCAAACTGTGAATTTGTACAGGAATCAGATCGCTTGGGTGAGAACACCCCATGCGATCCGATTCCAGTGCGTGAAAAAAACAAGTCCCTGCACCTTTTCTGTGCAAATCCAATGCGAGGTCAGCCATACAAGCGTATGGCTGAACTCACATTGTTCAGACATCGCATGCGATCGGCACCTGCGGTGCGGCTGCAAATCACATGTGATGTCTGAGATCGCACAAGTCTGAACCTAGGCTCAGCAATAGTCCTATTCCTGTCCCCAGTTCCCTGATGATTTCTCAGAATATACAGCAATGGGTGAACAGCCTTAGGGCTCATTTACACAGATGGTACCCTCTGAAGAGCAATCCATGTTTGGATCACTCTTCAGAGGGCATTTATCAGGCAATGAGGAGGTTTTATATCACCTTCTCACCACCTGTTTAAACCCCACAGCAGCGCCCCGCAACTGAATGCATTGCACACAGATGCAGGAAGCCCTCATTCACTTAGATGGGCCACATTCAGCAGGCATTGCTGCACTGTCATGCAAAGCATTTTGCCTATTGCGTGTGTACATCCCCCCTCTGCTGCCTTTGCAGCTTAAGAGGAACAGTTGGGTAGCAGTAAAAACACAGCTCAATCTCTAATTTTTACTGTCCCCCAACCATAAGTGCAAACGAAGTAGCAGGACACTCTGAAGAGTGATCCAGAGTGAATCATTTTTTTAGACGCATTTGATAGGTGGTGAAGAAGCGTTGTTTTCTCCTTACCACTTGTTTTTAACTCCTAAAATCCCATACCACTGTGCTGTAGCCATGTGCATTGCACAAGGTTGCAGCACAGCCCAATTGAGTTGAATGGGTTGAGTTGTTAAGCAAGCGCAGTGCAGTGAACTAGTGGGCTCTTTCACACTGGCTTTCTGTCCGGTGGACTCTGTTTTGTTCAGGGATCGATCCATTGATCCCCACTGAGCAGGCGGGTGACAGGTCCGTCTCCGCTCACTGTACAGAGACCTGTCAGAGCCACGCTCTCCTGTTTGGGGAGATCAGATGAAAAAAGACCACCTGTCCATTTTCATCCGATCCGATCCACTACACATATGGAAAATAGGATCTCCATCCATCTGGATTTCACGGATAGCAGCGGGTGTCAGTGGACATCTCAATGTTGACATCTGCCGCTCCATAGAGGTGAATGGAGCGTCTGATCAGGTCCACCTGAAAAACTGTCAGGCTGACCTGATCAGAAACCCCGTCTGAAAGGGCCCTTAGACCCCTTTCACACTGGGGCGCTTTACAGGCGCTATTGCGCTAAAAATAGCACATGTAAAGCATCTCCCCATTCAACCCAGTGTGTCCTTTCACACTGGGGCGGCTCGGGGAGGTGCGCTTGCGGGAGTAAAATTAAACTCCTGCAAGCATGATTTTTCAGGAATGTGGGGAGCGGTGTATACACCGCTCCTCCACCTCCCCTGCCATTGGATTGAATGGGCAGCGCTCCCAAAGCGGCTGTACACCGCTCCAGGAGCGCTGAGCGACGGCACTTTTAACCCCTGTTTAACCACTTGTGGGGGGGTTAAAAGTGCCGTGCTGCAGCCCGAATAGTGGTGCCATAGCGCTGCTATTACAGCGGTAGATCGCCGCTAAATTGGCGGCAGTTTACCGCTGACGAGCGGGCGGTCCCAGTGTGAAATGGGCCTTAGTGTTCCGGTTTGGCTTGAAGAAAAGGTGGCAACCCTAATAGGGGGGCAGCTAAATATGCCTTTTTTATGCTATTCACTGGTCCTGAGGGAGTGGTCAAGAGGCGGAGCTGTATCACTAGTATGCTGCCATGTTGGCATCAGGAAAACAGGAATCGTTCAGAATTGTTAGCAGCAGCTGACAAATTGGGCATCCTCTTTATATCTGGATGCTTTATACCTGGATGCTTGGAAATCATTCTAAAAGGACACTACCTGCATAAAGTCCATGCACAGAGCACTTTGTTGCTGGGATTTATTTGAAAAGACATTGATTGCACAATGGTTTATGCACAAAGCACTTTTTTAGTTATACATATTTTCAATATAATATTTATAATAATATGATATTGGAAGATATTTCTAGTACTATCACAATTTATGACACAAACTGCAGTATTTATGAGTATTGAACTGTGGGATTTGGCACACATAGCACTTTATATTTTGGGAGCGCTGTACTAATATATATATTAGCTTGAAACTTTGCACACATTTAAGGTGAGTAGTGCTGGTAGCCCTATGAAAATGGAAAATTGTATCAAATACTTAACGTAATTTTCCAAACCATGGCAGCATACTAGTGATAGAGCTCCACCTCTTGACCACTCCCTCAGGACCAGTGAATAGCTTAAAAAAAGACATAGTTAGCTAGCCCCCAATTCTTTGTAACAAGCTACATACCGAAATGTACAGGGAGGGCCCATATGCTGCCATGGTTTGGCGTCAGGAAAGAAAAATTACAGTAAATATTTGATACAAGTCTCCGTTTTCCTGACGCCAACATGGCAGCATACTAGTGATAAAAAATACTAGCTGACAGGGTGGGTTCTACTTGCCAAACCAATATTCTAATTAGGATGGGACAGAGGACTGAATAGTCTTTCCAACTAAGTCCACTGATGACAAGGCACCCGGGTCTACTCCGTAAAGTTTGAGTAAGTATGCTGGGATGACCCTGATACCTCTACAGATGGATACTATAGATGCTCCCGAATGGGCTGCCTATGAGGCTGCAACTGCTCTGGTAGAGTGCACCTCAGCTGACGGTGGTTCACGCCCCCTTGCCCTATATGCACAACCGAGTCCAAGCAATAACCTCTTTTTCCTTGATGATGTCCAGCTGGAATGACAAAAGGCTTATTAGATGATCTGAAAGGAGCAATGGTGGACAGGTGCTTATTTCTGAAAACGTCCAGGTCGTGTGACTTTCCTGTGTGATGTTCTGGAAAAGTAGACAATTCCCAGATGTCTGTTAAATAGAGGGCTGTTGCACCCTTTGATACAAGATGATATACAAAACAGAACTCTACTCTTATTGGAAAGACAACAATCATTTTTTTTTTTTTTTGAAGCTCCAAGAGCTTGAATCTCAGACAAACCTCTGCATAAAGTTCTTGCAATAGATACTGTCTTGTAGGTAATGGCCAGAACCAAACACTGCTCTTTTGGAACAAACGGTTGAACTGACAGGAGATCCAGAAACACCAATCGATCCCACTTGGAAAGACTCTTTTCCTTGGTGACCGAATCCTTACGACTGCCTTCAAAAGTCATGCAGACTGAAGAATTCTTGGCCCATTTAAATTTGTTATTGCCAAATATGACACTTGCAAGCTCAATGAGGATAGGCTAAGGCTCATGTTCAATCCGGCCTAGAGGAAGTATAGAACAGCTGTCACCAGAGGGGCAGTAGGATCAATGTCTCGCCCTATCGAGAAAACGCAAACTTGTTCCAGATTTAGGCATAGATGTTGTAAGTAGAGTGCCTTCTAGCACTCAACAAAGTAGAGACTGGAGCAACCGGAGTTCCCTCCGCCTCCCCTATTAGCGCCCCTGCTTGCAGCCTTGGTCTGCATATGTGCATAGGGGAAATGTATCCTGAGGTGAATGGCCCAAGAAAACAGAGGGCTTCGTGGCCCATATGGAGGATTGGCTATAACAACCATGTTCTCCCTTGACAGCGTCAAGAGGAATCTCATTACGAGAGATGTTCGGGGAAAAATATATAGGCTAGATTGCAGCCCCAAGGGCCTTGGGGTGCGGAAACAAGGCCAGACATACCCAAAGTTTGTGATCACGGTGGGAAGTGAAGAGGTCTCTCTGTGGTAGGCCCCACCTGTGGGCCAGTTCAGAGAAGTCCTAGGACGTAGACCCACTCGTGCTCTGGGAAGCTTGCATGATAGTCGGTCTACGTATGTGTTCAAAAATCCGCTGGGAGGTAAACTGCTTCCTGAAATTGCTGGTGATCTTCCGTCCCAGACATTATGAGTTTCACCTCTCTCAATAGCATATTGCTGATATGGAGAGTTCCTCCCTGGAGCTGAATATAGGCAACTGCTGTCCTGTTGCTCAACTGCAAGGAGACTGATCTTCCCTTGATTCTGTGTAGCAAGGCCAAAGTGCTAAAAAGGCTGTTTGAACTTCCAGCGCATTCGAGACTACCCTCCTTGGCTGGGAATCTCCATTTGCCTAGACCGACAGTGTGCCTTCCAGGCTGCCTTGCCGACATTGCCGATTCGTAATAATGATCCAGTGTAATGGTTTAAAAGGGCCATGACTTCCTCAAGGTCTTTCCATCACTGTGGACCGCTACTCATACTGAGTGACACTGTTCTCAACTGTGCTCTATCCTGTTTCCTCCCTTGCACTAAGAATCCTAGTAGAAACTTGCACCGGTGTCCATACACCCAAGGAATCATCGGTATGCATGAAGATATTGAGCCCATAAGACTGAGGCACTGAGAAGCCATCAAACAAGCAAAGGTAACGGTCCTCAGAATTCTCTTCCTGACTGTAACAGCTTTCTCTGATGGAAGCAAAACAGAGGAACTAGCAGAGCACCCCCAGGTACACTAACTGTTGGGTTGGAGAAAGTTGGCTTCTCTTTCCCCTATTTTTTTTATTTATTTATTTTTATGGAAGTCGATAACCCAGCCATATCTCTGCAGGGCAAATATGAGGACCTCTTGGTGCAACAGCAATTGTTCCAGTCCCCTGGATAGAAGAAAAATGACATCCAGGTAGTGATGAACCCGGAGACCCTGTTCTCTGAGTGGAGCTGACACGGCACTGAGACTCTTGCCAACATTCTCAGAGACATTTATAGGCTGGAAAAGTGGAGATGCGTCCAACCGATCACCAAACGTATTTATTTTGGAAAGAAAAGGAAAGAAAAAATTTGGGATGTGAGGATAGACATCCTGATGATCCAGCAGTAGCATCCAGTTGACTGATTGTACTGTTTTAATATACTGCATCTTAAAGATCTCTAAAAGGGCCAAAAAGGTTCAACCTCTTCTGATCTGCAATTCGACACTAGCCACCGTCCCCTGCGAACTACAGAGTTGGGTAGAAAACCTGCAATCTTTCCTGTAAATGGGACCGGAACAACGACTCCCTGAGTCTGAAGTGTCTGTAAGAATTGTAGCAGCCCACCCGCTTTTGCAGTGGATTTGGCAGAGAAATGGTCTGGAGGAGGAGCAGTGAGGAATCCCTCAAAGTGACCATGAGTGCCTTATACCTGCCTTCAAGGTTCTGTACAACATGCTGTCCAGAAACCCATGAAGCGCGCCGTCTGGCTCCTAACTCAAGATTCTGGGCATGCACTCGTCAAAAGGGCTTAGTATGTACCTGCGGTATACCCAAGGATTTTCACTTATGGGCCTTGTGAAAGGTTGCCTGAGTTCCCTTCCATCCGCTACCTGGGAGCCTGGCTTGATAGCTGGCCCTAGGCTCCCTGGACCTAGAGGTGCAGAACCTGCCGGGAGGAAAATTTTATTTTCCTTTTTGCTTCTGGTCTTATGGGAGCAGATCGGACTTACCTCCTGTCAATTATGATATGGCTGTCTCCAGTTTCTTACCAAACAGAGATCTTCTGCCATAAAGTGACTCACACCAATCTTGTTTTTAGGAAACAAGACACAGCCCAGGGTCTCAAACATAGGGCCCCCTCCTAGCCGTGACCAAGTATAGCATTGCTATGGCCAGGCACCTGGTTGAGACTATTGCTGCTTCTGCAAATAAGTTCACAGACATATTCATTTTGGCTAGGGTTCGAATAATATCAGCTTTATGGATTTCCTTTCCAACTGCTGTCTCTATCTCCCAGAATCAAAAACCTAAAGCACTAGTCACTAAGGTAAGGGCAACTGCCGGACGGCAGACCCCTGTCGGTCGCCTCATTACTAGGCTACAGTCGCATTTACTGTGGGCATGGATTTCAGTGATGCTATATCCGGTCTCTGACAAGGCTAAAACCAGTATAGACAATCAAAGGAGAAACTTTCCCCAGACTTTGTCATCCCTCTGATTAAATTTCTTCCATAAACGGAGAAGGAATTGCCGTTTTGAAGAAAGGGTAAATATGACTTAGTCTTTTTACCCATGTAAAGGCCGCCTGGATACACTGTTCCACGAAGGAAAAAAACTGAAACCAAGCAGATCCGGGTGTTCCTCTGAAGAGGAGCTACTATTATCTGCAGGCTACCCACTCACTAGGGTAACAGAACTGAGGGGTTGAGCGCCACATGCCAGGGTACCAGGTTGCTTTTCTAGTGGCTAGAGAAGCAACTAGGAGGGGGCTGCCTGGCTGGGATAACTGAAATGAGTCCAAAATAGAATCTTGTGCCATAAATAATAAAGACATTTGGTGTTACCTGTTAACTGTGAACTCCTCCTTTACTCACCAGCCTGTTGGGTACAGGCACTGTGCCACAGACCCTGTAGGACTCTTGCTGGGGCATTGCCGTTGCTCTGGGGAAGAGGTGATAAGACGTCTTCCTTGGAACCTTTTCCCTTGAGTGGGTACGGCAACTACGGTTACACTCTTATGAAGACCGTCCACCTTTCCCTGGCTCTTGATTTTTGAGAACATGAGCATGCAGGGCTGAATAAACTCAAAGCAATCCGCATAAGGAGGCACTCTTTTCCTGTGAACTTACCAACACGGTGGTCCCGTACCTTTGAATTTGAGGGTCTTTTTGCATAAGCGGTGACTGACTCATGGCTTGAGGACAAATAGGATGGCCAGCTGAAATGAGGATAGCCAGAAAGGAAAACAGTACTAGAGAGAGAAGGTCTTTTGCCATGAAAGAGAGAGGAGGAAAAAAATATATGCCTTCATAACAAACAGAAAATAAAAAACTTGTTTTTTTTAAACCAAAATAAATTAATATATATAAATACATTTCTCTCTCTTTTTTTGTGGCCAAAAGAAATAAATAAATTAATGCAGTATATATACCTTTTTTTTTTTCTTTTTTGTGTACAACCTGTTAAAAATCAGCAGGGGGCACTCCCCCAGGACTGCATCCCTCATTGCTGGCAAGAGGGAGGTTTTGCCCATAAGCAAGATGGTGGTCAGAACTTCTGATGGCCGGCGCAACCCAATGATGTCATCAACGGCGCTGTGGAAAAAGAAAAACAGCACTGGACGGCCGTTCCTTCCCTATAGGGAGGCCTTGGACACCCCAGGCAGCATGGTCTAGATCCCCACATGGGCAAAGAAGGGAAACAGAACACTAACAAAAATGGAGACATGGGAGGCACTCAAAAGAGAAACAGACCAAGGTAAGGGAGAACACATATGAGACAAAAAAGAATAAAAGGGATAGGCAGCCCTGTATGGTGCAAGGAAAACAAATGAACTAGCTGGCCCCCCCAAGCCTCAGCCCACAGACACATAATGGTAGATTTCATTCCTAAAGAGGAATCAAGACCCACACAAGGGGCACCCAGGCTATTTAGCGCATTTAGCAGCCCGAGCACTGGGACTTCGCACTGGGAGGGGCTTGAACCCAGATGGGAACTTCACCGAGGCAGAGGTGGGGACATAGAACTGCTTACTCTTCACTGATGCGTGGAGGTATGGAAAAAAAAAGAATAGGGGGGCAGCTAAATATGTCTTTTTTTATGCTATTCACTGGTCCTGCGGGAGTGGTCAAGAGGCGGAGCTCTATCACTAGTATGCTGCCATGTTGGCATCAGAAAAACAGGAATGATCGCAGCTTACGAGGCTTTATAAAACAATCTATCAGGCCACAGTTCCTTACCCTTGCTAGCAGCAGCTGACAAATTGGGCATCCCCTTTATATCTGGATGCTTTATATCTGGATGCTTGGAAATCCTTCTAAAAGGACACTACCTGCATAAAGTCCATGCACAGAGCACTTTGTTGCTGGGATTTATTTGAAAAGACATTGATTGCACAATGGTTTATGCACGAAGCACTTTTTAGTTTTATATATTTTCATTTTTTTTTTTTTTTTGATGTTTTGTATTGGAAGATATTTCTAGTACCATAGGCGTGCGCACATAGGGTGGCAGGTGTACCTGGGCACACCCTAATCACCCTATACTGTGCAGATTCCCCCTGCTGCCTTGCTGCAGAGAAAGGGACTGGGGAATCTCTGTCCTTAGTCTCTTTCTCTGTCTCGAAAGTGAGACAGCAGGGGCATGTTTAGACCTCTGATATTTCACCAAAGTCCCCCAGCAGGGCTCCTAAAAAAATGGAAAAAAATAATAAAATATAATATTGTAAAAAATAATAAAAAAACAAAATTGTAAAAATAAAAATAAACTACTAACACCTGTCTCTGCGCACACCTTTGTCTAGTTCTATCACCATTTAAGACTCTGATCAGTTGGTATTCCTTGAATTGCTGCTTTTCCATGAAGGTAATAGATAGATTAAAACCAATAGTACACTTACATGTAAAAATCTTGATAATCAGCATAGATGGCAGTGTGATGGATGAAGAAGCTGTCAATGTGTGAGCCTGTCCTATCCCACTAGCCGGCATCAGGGAGATAAGATCATGACAGCTGTCAGAAAGCCTGCCATTCCTCAGCATTCTGCACAAGAGCAGCCTACCTCATGGACACCCCTTTGTGTCTGTGAGAAGTGGGGGATGGTGCTGGGGGCGGGCTAACGCGTTTCAAAGATTCACTCCTCTTTTGTAAAAAAAAAAAGCTTTTTTGATCAGGGACTGGCAGGGGCCACACAGCACTGCACACTTCTAGGTCCACATAAAATCTGATTGGCAGACCTGGATCTGTGCAGTGACATCTGAGACAAGAGGGTGACAGCTGGGTGTGGGATCCCAGTTTCAGAAGACAATTGGGCTTGCACACAAGGGGGGGCGTTACAAACAAAATAAGACCGACAATTTTGAAAAAAATATATATTTTTTACTTTCTACTATAAAAAAATGAACAAAATCAAATTTCTTCATCAATTTAGGCCAATATGTATTCTGCTACATATTTTTGGTAAAAAAATCTCAATTAGCATATATTGATTGGTTTGCGCAAAAGTTATAGTGTCTGGGATGTTTTTATTATTTTTTTTACTAGTAATGGTGGTGATCAGCGACTTATAGCAGAACTGCGATAATGCGGTGGACATTCTGACACTGACACTTTTTGGGCACCAGTGACACTAATACAGTGGTCAGTGCTAAAAATATGCACTGTCACTGTACTAATGACACTGGCTGGGAAGGGGCTAAACATCAGCGGAAATTAAAGGGTTAACTGTGTTCCTACCCAGTGTTTTAGTGTACTGTGTGAGGCGCTTTTACTAGGGGGAGAGATGGAATTTGTTGCAGGGGCACAAATTCCATCCCTTCCCTCCTGTAGAACGGCGATCTACCTTGCTCACATAGGCAGACCGCCGTTCTGTGTCTTTCCTCATGATCGGCGGGTGCTGGCGGACATGAAGTCCGCGATACCCACAGATCAGCTCCCGCTGTGTACAATCATAGTAGGAGAGAACCGCTGGTGGAGCGCACTACCCGGACGTGTTGAATCACTTGTGTGTGTATATATATATATATATATATATATATATATATATATATATATATACACATACACAGTATCTCAGAAAAGTGAATACACCCCTCACGTTTTTGTAAATATTTTATTCTATCTTTTCATGTGACAACACTGAAGAAATGACACTTTGCTACAATGTAAAGTATTGATTGTACAGCTTGTATAACTGTAAATGTGCTGTCCCCTCAAAATAACTCAACACACAGCCATTAATGTTTAAACCGCTGGCAACAAAAGTGAGTACACCCCTAAGTGAAAATGTCCAAATTGTGCCCAAAATGTCAATATTTTGTGTGGGCACCATTATTTTCCAGCACTGCCTTAACCCTCTTGGGCACCAGAGTCTCACAGGTTGCCACTGGAGTCCTCTTCCACTCCTCCATTACGATATCACGGAGCTGGTGGATGCTAGAGACCTTGCGCTCCTCCACCTTCCATTTGAGGATGCCCCACAGATGCTCAATAGGGTTTAGGTCTAGAGACATGCTTGGCCAGTCCATCACCTTTACCCTCAGCTTCTTTAGCAAGGCAGTGGCCATCTTAGAGGTGTGTTTGGGATCGTTATGTTGGGATTCTGCCCTGTCTCTGAAGGGAGGGGATCATGCTCTGCTTCAGTATGTCACAGTACATGTTGGCATTCATGGTTCCCTCAATGAACTGTAGCTCCCCAGTGCCGACAGCACTCATGCAGCCCCAGACAATGACACTCCCACCACCATGCTTGACTTTAGGCAAGACACACGTGTCTTTGTACTCCTCACCTGGTTGCTGCCACACACGCTTGACACCATCTGAACCAAATAAGTTTATCTTGGTCTCATCAGACTACAGGACATGGTTCTGGTAATCCACGTCCTTAGTCTACTTGTCTTCAGCAAACTGTTTGCAGGCTTTCTTGTGCATCATCTTTAAAAGAGGCTTCCTTCTGGGATGACAGCTATGCAGACCAATTTGATGCAGTGTGCAGCGTATGGTCTGAGCACTGACAGGCTGATCCCCCACCCCTTCAACCTCTGCAGCAATGCTGGCAACACTCATATGTCTATTTCCCAAAGACAACCTCTGGCTATGCCGCTAAGCACGTGCACTCAACTTCTTTGGTCGACCATGGTGAGACATGTTATGAGTGGAATCTGCCCTTTTAAACTGCTGTATGGTCTTGGCCACCATGCTGCAGCTCAGTTTCGGGGTCTTGGCAATCTTCTTATAGCCTAGGCCATCTTGATGTAGAGCAACAATTCTTTTCTTTCAGATCTTCAGAGTTCTTTGCCATGAGGTGCCATGTTGAACTTCCAGTGACCAGTATGAGAGAGTGAGAGCAAAATTTAACACACCTGCTTCCCATTCACACCTGAGACCTTGTAACTAACCAGTCACATGACACAGGGGGAGGGAAAATGTCCAATTGGGCCCAATTTGGACATTTTCACTTAGGGGTGTACTCACTTTTGTTGCCAGCGCTTTAAACATTAATGGCTGTGTGTTGAGTTATTTTGAAGGGATGCAAATTTACATTGTTATACAAGCTGTACACTCACTACTTTACATTGTAGCAAAGTGTCATTTCTTTAGTGTTGTCACATGAAAAGATATAATAAAATATTTACAAAAATGTGAGGGGTGTACTCAGGGGAGGGCTGGGCCAGGAGGCAGGGCGGCAATTGCCCCCCAGGCCACCCTAACTTGCATTCAAAATGGCCAACGGCTGCTGCCCGCTCACACTTTTTTCTTCTTGTGGAGGAAGGAAGCAGGGGCCAGGGGCGCAGCCACCAACTAACTGCAGGCAAAGGGGGGAGGGGGCACCCAGGGCCGGCTGTGCTGATGGGCACTGACGAGCCAGCATTGATGGGCACCGATCAATTTGCATTTGATAGGCACTGGTGAGGCTGTATTGATGGGCACTGGTGAGGCTAAGCTGATGGGCACTGGTGGGGCTGCATTGGTGGGCATTGTTGAGCTGCATTGATGCATTATTTTTGTTAAACCTCCTTTGTTGCTAGTAACATTACATTTTCACATTGTATCATATTTGTCTTGCTTCATAACATCAATATCCATTCTAAAACCAGGAGGGCATGGGCGGTGAGCTGATTCTGTGCTTCAATGGGCCACTTGACTGGACTTGCCCCCCCCCCCAGGCCTAAGGGGGCCAGCCCTCCCCTGGGTGTGGGTGTACTCACTTTTGTGAGATACTGTATATACACATGATCCAGCGCACAGGTGCCACCCTGTAGCAGTAAAACTGCTATAGGGCAAGCTGAACAGGTTAATGACCAAAGTTTCTCAGTGCTGCCAGTTAGTGCAAAATGATTAATAATTTTGTACTCCGATTGAATCAGACCTAAATCAAATCAATCACATGGGAAGTTATGACTATTTGATTGTTTGCTGATTTATTTTGATATAATTGCACATAAAATGAAAGCATGTACAGCACCATTAGGCTTTGGTAGGCAGGAGAATTGTACTGTAATGAGTGGGGCTAGTAGTCAGAGGAGATGAGCTATATATCTTGTATTTTACAGAGACCTACAGTGATATATCCAAATTAATAGTGACCATAGTGAATCTGTTGGCTGCACACATGAACCTTGGTAGCAGGTACAGTTTTGTAGTTGAACAAGATATTTTTCATTTCCGTGGAGACAATATGAACTGAACATTTAGGCCTCATACACACGGACGTTTCTTAACCACTTCAATACTATGCACTTAGAACACTTTACTACCAGACCAATTTTCAGTGCTGTTGCGCTTTGAATGACAATTGCGCGGTCGTGCAACGCTGCATGCAAACAGATTTTTTTATCATTTTGTTCTCACAACTAGAGCTTTCTTTTGGTGGTATTTGATCACCCCTGCATTTTTTATTTTTTGCGCTACAAATAAAAAAAAGGGAGTATTGTCTTGCTGGCAGCACCAGCTGGCCCACTTGACATGGCTGTGATTTGTAATGTCCACAAAAGTGTGTTTGTATGCATTTTATATCTAAACTGTCTTTGACACCTTTTCTGGTCCAGCTCTTCATGCCTCGGAAATCCCAAAGATGTCCCAGGTAGGTTTGCTATTTAAAAAGAGACCTCCTTATAGCTGTCATTGATGGTCATTTTCCCAGAAAATGCTGGTTGTCATGAAGATAAACCTCATTTATTCTTGTTGGTAAGGAATGACCAAACACCTAGAATTCCCAGGTAACCACTGGCATCCTTCCATGACAAGTTTACTTTAACAGAATTGCAATGGCAGTGCCAGATAGACAGCCAAGGAAGACTTGGACAGGGATTGTGCGACAATAGGCTGTAGGAAAGCAACAGAACAAACTCCTTCCATATTTACACACAGTTAAAGTTGAGCTCTGGGGTATACAAATATTGTCTAAACACAAGAGTCATGTGTATTCTTACTTGAATATTGGTGTGCATTTCTCTCATATCTATGCAGCAATCCACTGTAAACCTTTAACTCTGTCCAGGAGCTTCCTGTAATAAAGACTGATCACTGCTGCGCCATCTCCTTGTGCAGGGTGACTGGTTTTGTCTCTGCCCCTTACTATAGGCAGTCTGTAGTGCCTGGAGCTACTGACAACAACTGCATAGGGATGAGGTCACTGATACTTTTACAAACTAATATTTGGGTTTGCTACACCTATAGTAGATTTAGATCCTTTGTGGCTATGTGGATAAGATTTAATAGATATTTGAATCAATGTGGTTCTAGGTGCAAGATTTTTTTTTTTTTTTTTACCTTCAGGTAAAAAACTTTGTGTGCAGCAGCCCCCCCCCATACTTACCTGAGCCCCATTGCAATCCAGAGATGTGCATGTGAGCCTCAGCTCTCTGTGGACTCACTCCTCATTGGCAGATGCAGCAGCAGGAGTCATTGGTTCCCACTGCTGTCACAGCCAGTGAGGAGAGGGGGGGGGTGGGGCTGAGCTGAAGCTCTGTGTGAATGGACATGCAGAGCAGTGGCTCTGTAGAAGAGCCTGCTTGGATGCCCCACCAATAGCAAGCTGCTTGCTGTGGGGGTACTCGGCAGGAGGGAGGGGCCAGGAGCGACAGCAGGGGAGCATTGGGGCTGCTGTGTGCAAAGCCACTGCACAGAGCAGGTAAGTATAACATTGTAATCGAAAACACACACGAAAATAATGGGCTAGCAACCTACCAAAACCACTGCACGGGCAAGTATGACATGCTTTTTTTGTTTTGTTTTTTAAATCAAGTCTTGAATATCACTTAAAGTTTGTGCCTGAAGTTCTCAAAAAAAAAAAAATTAAAAAAATAAATAAATAAATAAACACCCCATACACTTCTCATTCTATAACAAACTGATGTTTAATAATTTACATAATCGGTTACAAAAAAAAAAAAAAAATTATGATATACACAGTAATACAAAAATCACTTACAAGTCAGAAACAATTGCAAAAAGCAGATTTCAGATGAATAAAGCTTTAAGTGCTGCACTATTGTTTACTTTGCCACGAACCACACTTCATTGTGACGATTGAAGATTGTAAAAGGATCATTATAGCCAGAACGAAGATAGAATGAGTCATTAAACTCCAAGCCAAGGGCTCGCAGAGCTTCTGCCAAGACTTCAGCTTCCTTGGAATAAGTAGAATCCAAGGCATAGTTTCCAAAACTCCTGAAAGCAAGAGAAAATTGTTACAATGGGATAAAGATTTTGCTTTTACTATAGGATTATTTTAGGTCTTAAATGTACACAGGACATTTTAAAACCTCTCCTGAACAATGTAACAGATAATAACTGACGTTTAACGTCCATTTGGCTGCGTTTACATGCCATTTTTTATTTTTTTTCAGAAATAGGCAAAAATGTATCTCCATTAAAAAAAACGCCTGTAAACGAAATGCGGCTAAACGAGAGTTACAGCATTTGGCGTTTCAAATGCCTCTGAACATCCGCCCTGAACGCATTTTTTTTTGCTTTCCAAAATAAGGCTTCTAAACTCGACTGCCTAGAAATTATAAACAACCCTGTGTAAATGTACTGATAAGATAACAGGAGAGTTCAGGGGCTAAAAAAAAAATTTTACAGGACACATGTAAATTCTGGATTTTATTAGGATATCATTTTCGTTTTAGAAATA
>BLSH010145457.1:257145-287137 GCA_018402905.1 Glandirana rugosa | reverse complement strand
GGGAGTATTTTGTTACTAGGCAGCGCTGTGGGCATTGCACATCGCCCACAGCGCTGCTGCACGTCTTCTCTCCCCCCTCTCTCTTCTCACACTGCACCGATCGGTGCGGAGAGGAGAGACAAGCCGGCGCTTCCGCCGGCTTGTTTACATGTGATCGCGCCGTCATTTGACGGCGCGATCACGTGGTGAAAGGCCGCGCACAGCGGCCATTCACCCCGATCCGTGATCAGTCGGGTCCCCCGGACCCGACGGTCACGGATGTTCCCGTGTGCGCGCCCCAGGGGGCGCGCGGGAACCGCGATTCTGGGAGGACGTCAATAGACGTCCTCCCAGAATTAAGCAACCGCCCTGTAGACGTCAATTGTCTATGGGGCGGTTGTTAAGCGGTTAAAATAGCTTTTCATTTTTACCTTTTCACACTGAGTGCTCAGCTGAAGAGGTAAGCCTAAAGGCCTTTACACACGACACAAAATTTGTACGGTAATTGTTGTACAACGATCGATCGTTCGAAAATCTTACCGTTAGTATGCTCCTTTCAACAGTGGATTCTGACTTTTCGGACGACAAAAGCTGGATGTGCAGACTATACAGAAATTTTTGTAAGTGAACTCAACGCCCGATTTTTCATTTAATCAGTACGATTTTCGTCAGAAAAAAATCGTAAGAGCAAGACTACGTATGCTCGGAAACAAAAGAATATATTCAAACCTATTCAACACATTACATCGCTTCTGAAGTTGTGTTCTGTCGCATGAGAATTTTCCTATGGTAAGCAACCTCTTCACTTTCGAAATGAGACAAGCATACAACAAAAAACTGACGAACAGTCATCTGAAAATCTGATTGTGTGTACGAGGCTTTAAAAGCCTTCTATGGACCATTTTTTATGTTTCCTTTAGTCTAGGTTCACACCTATGTGGTTTTTACTGCATTTTGCAGTTTGCAGAAACGCACTACAGTCCATTTAACATGGTTTCCTATGGATGTAGTTCACATCTGTGCGTTTTGCATTTTTTGGAAAGGGTCGGGGACTTTTTTTCTCATTGCAGTTTGCGTTTTGCATGCAATAGACTTCAATGGAGCTGCACCAGAAACACAAGTGTTGTTTTTTTACTGCGATTTTGTGGCGATTTGCGTTTTTAAATCTGCTTAGCAACAAATCCCCCCCCCCCCAGAAAAAACATAAAAACTGCGGCAAAATCACGGGAAAAAACACAGGAAAAACGCTGTAAAAACGTGAAAAACCCCGCAGAAAAGAACAGACGCATAGGTGTGAACCTGAGGTCAAGGTGAGGACTGGGTTGCTTTAAAGAGCTATTCCAAGCAGCAGAAAGAATTTAGTGAGTTAATACTACAATTGGGCCAGAAAGTACACTCAACTTACCTCAAAGGAACATGTAGCCCTCATTCACATTGGAGCGACGTCATGCGATTTGACAGGTCAAATCGCACAAAAGTCTCATCGTATTGCTGGCAATCACACTGTTCAAATAGGCGCCAACTTTGTAGTGCCGCATCCGTTTGAAAAAATAGTTCCTGCACTACTTTTGGCAATTTCGAGTACTACTTGCATAGACATCTGTGCATGAAGCCGCACAGATGTCTTTCAAGTCGCACACACAGTCTCACTGACATGTGGCTTTCAAATCGTGCGATCTCAGATGAAGTCACACAATTTCAAAGCCGCAGTCAATGTGAACGAGAGCTAAACCTAAAAACAAAAATGAATAATAATAATAAAAATGACCTCTGTGCACTGCCCTACTGCCTACTGACCTCCATACACTGTCCTACATCCTACTGACCTCCGTACACTGCCGTACATCCTATTGACCTCCGTACACTGTCCTACATCCTACTGACCTCCGTACACTGTCCTACATCCTACTGACCTCCGTACACTGCCGTACATCCTACTGACCTCCGTACACTGCCCTACATTCTACTAAGCTCCATACACTGCCGTACATCCTACTGACCTCCGTACACTGCCCTACATTCTACTAACCTCCATACACTGCCGTACATCCTACTGACCTCTGTACACTGCCCTACATTCTACTGACCTCCATACACTGCCGTACATCCTACTGACCTCTGTACACTGCCCTACATTCTACTAACCTCCATACACTGCCGTACATCCTACTGACCTCCGTACACTGTCCTACATCCTACTGACCTCCGTACACTGTCCTACATCCTACTGACCTCCGTACACTGCCGTACATCCTACTGACCTCCGTACACTGCCCTACATTCTACTAACCTCCATACACTGCCGTACATCCTACTGACCTCCGTACACTGCCCTACATTCTACTAACCTCCATACACCGCCGTACATCCTACTGACCTCTGTACACTGCCCTACATTCTACTGACCTCTGTACACTGCTCTACAGCCTACTGACCTCCATACACTGCCCTACATCCCATTGACCTCCGTACACTGCCCTACATCCTAATGACTTCCGTACACTGCCCTACATCCTACTGACTTTCATACACTGCCTTACATCCAACTGGCCTCTGTACACTGCTCTACATCTTACTGACCTCTGCACACTGCTCTACATCCTACTGACCTCCGTATGCTTCCCTACATCCTACTGACCTCCGTGCACTGTCCTACTTCCTACTGACCTCCGTACACTGCCCTACATTCTACTGACCTCTGTGCACTGCCCTACATCCTAATACACCGGCCTACATCCTACTGACCTCCGTACACTGCTCTACATCCTACTGACCTCCGTACGCTTCTCTACATCCTACTGACCTCCATGCACTGCCCTATATCCTACTGACCTCCTTACACTGCCCTACTTGCTACTGACCTCTGTACACTGCTCTACATCCTACTGACCTCCGTACACTGCCCTATATCCTACTCACCTCCATACACTGCCCTACATCCTACTCACCTCCGTACACTTCCTTACATACTACTGACTTCCGTACACTGCCCTACATCCTACTGACCTCCGTACACTGCCCTACTTCCTACTGACCTCCGTACACTGCTCTACATCCTACTGACCTCCATACGCTGCCCTACATCCTACTGACCTCCGTGCACTGCCCTACTTCATACTGACCTTTGTACTTCTCTACATACTACTGACCTCCGTACGCTGCCCTACATCCTACTTACCTCCATACAATAGCCTACATCCTACTGACCTCCATACACTGCTCTACATCCTACTGAGCTCCATATACTGACCTACATCCTTCTGACCTCTGTACACTGCTCTACATCCTACTGACTTCCATACACTGCCCTGCATCCTACTCACCTCCGTACACTGCCCTACATCCTATTGACCTCCTTACACTGCCCTACACCCTACTGACTTCCGTACACTGCCCTACATCCTACTGACTTTCATACACTGCCTTACATCCTACTGGCCTCTGTACACTGCTCTACATCCTACTGACCTCCGTACACTGCTCTACATCCTATTGACCTCCGTACACTTCCCTACATCCTGCTGACCTCCTAGCACTGCCCTACTTCCTACTGACCTCCGTACACTGCCCTACATCCTACTGACCTTTGTACTGCTCTACATACTACTAGACTCCGTACGCTGCCCTACATCCTACTGACCTCCATGCACTGCCCTACATCCTACTGACCTCCGTACACTGCCCTACATTCTACTGACCTCTGTACACTGCCCTACATCCTACTGACCTTTGTACTGCTCTACATACTACTAACCTCCATACGCTGCCCTACATCCTACTGACCTCCGTGCACTGCCCTACATCCTACTGACCTCCGTACACTGCCCTACATCCCACTGACCTCCGTACCCTGCCCTACATCCTACTGACCTCCATACACTGCCCTACTTCCTACTGACCTCCATACACTGCCCTACATCCCACTGACCTCTTTACTGCTCTACATACTACTGACCTCTGTTCTTCGCCCTACATCCTACTGATCTCCGTACACTGCTCTACATCCTACTGACCTCCGTACGCTTCCCTACATCCTACTGACCTCCATGCACTGCCCTATATCCTACTGACCTCCTTACACTGCCATACTTGCTACTGACCTCCGTACACTGCTCTACATCCTACTGACCTCCGTATACTGCCCTATATCCTACTCACCTCCATACACTGCCCTACAGCCTACTGACCTCCGTAGACTTCCTTACATACTACTGACTTCCATACACTGCCCTACATCCTACTGACCTCCGTACACTGCCCTACTTCCTACTGACCTCCATACACTGCTCTACATGCTACTGACCTCCATACGCTGCCCTACATCCTACTGACCTCCGTGCAATGCCCTACTTCATAGTGACCTCCGTACACTGCCCTACATCCTACTGACCTCGTACTGCTCTACATACTACTGACCTCTGTATGCTGCCCTACATCCTACTTACCTCCATACAACGTACAACTCCGTGCACTGCCCTATATCCTACTGACCTCCGTGCACTGCCCTATATCCTACTGACCTCCTTACACTGCCCTACTGACCTCCATACACTGCTCTACATCCTAATTACCTCCATACACTGCCCTACATCCTACTGACTTCCGTACACTGCCCTACATCCTACTGACTTTCATACACTGCCTTACATCCTACTGGCCTCTGTACACTGCTCTACATCCTACTGACCTCCTTACACTGCTCTACATCCTACTGATCTCCGTACGCTGCCCTATATCCTACTGACCTCCGTGCACTGCCCTACATCCTACTGACCTCCGTACACTGCCCTACATTCTACTGACCTCTGTACACTGCCCTACATCCTACTGACCTCCATACACTGCCCTACCTACATTCCCTATTTAAAGCGGTTGTCTACCCTTTGGGGGCACTTTTACCTACAGGTAAGCCTATAATAAGGCTTACCTGTAGGTAAAATGAATATCTCCTTAACCTGTATGGTTTAGGAAATATTGCCCCTCCAAGCAGCTGCGGCCTCACTGCGCATGCGCCGTGTATGTCCCAGCGCATGCGCTGTGATGCCCCAGCAAAGGCCCAGGGCATAGTGCCAGAGATTGCCAGAAAGACAGGCTCCTGCGTGCATGCACATACCTGGAAACAAGACCTGAGGGAAGATGTCCGCTCCTTCAGAGGGGACCGAGCAGCCCGGTTGGATCTTCGTTTCAGGGTGAGTATATCATAATGAGCTAGTATGCTGTGCGTACTAGCTCATTATGCTATTGTCTTGCAGGTTTTTTTTTTAACAGGGTAGAAAACCGCTTTAACATTACTACATTCTCCACTATCTAAGTCACAAAGCGCTCCACATTTTTTCACTCCTGCTAGGCCACACCCACAAATGAATGCCGCCCCTAATTAAAACCATACTTCACCTACAGAAAAAAAATTTTTTTGAGAATGTTGGCAACTATGTGATCAGTAAATTCTGACAGCGGAGTAGTGCCTGCTGTAAAAGTCCAAGACACGTAGAGGATTCCGCTATCCATTCCGCAAAAAACACTGATTCATGTATTGCCAGCCCAAAATGTTGTATATTGCAGCTTACCAATCATTAGATGGGGTGGCTGCATTCGTTTTCTTTTTTTAGGCTTATTTCCCTCTGTTTCCACCTGATGATCTGCCCAGTAGCACACCTTCTGTATTGGTGCCTCCACTCTGGATATAGTGCAGGGGCACCTTTGGACAGCAGCATTGATTTGGGAGGAGAAGAGTGTTAGATGCACTAGCAGATTTAGACACACTTGTAGGTGAGGTGCAGAGACAGTAATTCACACAGGCAGTTGTAATACAACTTGTAACCAAGATATTACAGCTACAGTTCAAAACAAGCCCGGTGAGGCCTCACAGCTGGGTACACTCAAAATTCAGTGGCATGACAGCATGAGTAGATTCCAGCCGGAATTATAGCATCTGTTGACAGGGGACCAAGTGCGATTTGGCTGTCCAGTCCCAATTGTAAGTGTCCAGAAGAGGTGAGGCCTTACACTTACCCTCCTCGTCAGGAACCTTTTACTAGTGCTACTTCTGTCCCTCACAGATGCGGTACCTGTCCCTACTCTGTCCGCTCGCCAAAGCGCGCCGAAACCTAGGAGCCAGGGCCTTAAATAGGCTCTGCCTGAAGCAAGATGGCTGTTTGAGTCACATGGGGCGGCAGCATCCAATAAGATAGCTTCCCCAGTAACCCAGGAAACCATAGAGAAACCCTGTTCCTCCTGAATCCCTCTCCAGCAAAAGTGCTGCTGTGCGGAGCGCCACCTGCTGTGGAGAAAATAGACTACACCTGCCTACACACTAACAAATTGAAGCTGAACTCCAGGTATTATTTATAAGCAGTTACAGCAAACAGTTTTTTTTCCTTTTGGGATTAAAAATAAATAAGCATTGATCGTTGTAAGGACTCGTGTCAGTGGTAAATGGTTTGTCTCAACTCTGTAACTGCATCTGCAGGACAGCTTGTTCTGTTGAAAAACAACAGGCCTACTGTCGCTGTGTTACAGCCTTCTTTCCTCTTCTCTTCGGCATCTAACCTCCTGGAATATTTGAGGATTCATCTGACCCCCCAAATTTCAGATTTGTACATGGCCAACTATATCCCTACCATTCGCAATCTAAAGACCCTATTGTTCACTTGGTCCCATCTCGCCGTCTCCTGGTTGGGCAAAACCAATTCAGTTAAAATGACGATCCTGCCTAAAACGTTTATACCTCCTTGTCCCAGTTCCTTCATTTGCCCTAAGGTCC
Source organism: Glandirana rugosa (assembly GCA_018402905.1). Classification (NCBI taxonomy): domain Eukaryota; kingdom Metazoa; phylum Chordata; class Amphibia; order Anura; family Ranidae; genus Glandirana; species Glandirana rugosa. The sequence continues at coordinate 280,395 of BLSH010145457.1, read as the reverse complement.
TTCCAGAATTAGGTGATGTCCTTTGTCTGGTACTCTTACAGGCCACATATTTTGAGGTCCACTATGTACGTCTACAGATGCTAGGGTGGCCTGGAGGTCCCCAACTTCCTTAAGTATTACCAAGCAGCTCAGATTGCTCTGTTGACTGCCCAGTACACCACTAAAGCAGCTCCCATATGGATCCAAACAGGGTTTCACCTCGGACTCTTCACTTATAGAAAGGGAAAATGTAATTCCATGGAAAAAGCTTCCAAGCACCGCCCACTGAATTGCTCAGTTATACCCAACCTTACCACTGGGTTGCTTCCCTCATACGTGACAAAACCTCTCCCCCCATCTGACTGTCTTTAAACACATTTGTCCTCACACGCCAGTAGTGGCCAAACTGATTTCTATACTTTACTTGCATCTTATCCGTCTCTCTTCTCCCGCTAGGCACACCTACGTGTCAAGAAGGGAGGCAGATCTAATAGCTCACAAAACAAAGGAAGAATGGTCCCACACTTGGCCCACCACTATTGGTCACAACTCTCGAGTCAGCTTATAAAGTCTTAACCTGGTGATATATGGTACCTACCAGACTCACTTACATGTAGTGGACATGCCCAATACTAGGTCATTTTAGGTCCAAAGTGTTTGCCCTGCTCTACAAATTATTTGGGGTTTATCTATCTAGAGATCCATGGTTTGCTCTCCTACATTTTAAATCTCCAAATCTCACTCCTAGTCTCCAAAATGAACAATCGCTAAAGCTTGGAAGAAGCAGTTCACTTGTTTCTCCAAAGTCGAAACCAGGCTAGATGGCTTTTAAATCAATGAACATCTGACTAGCACCCTTACTAACAGCAACAAGACATTTAACAAGATATAGAACCCTTGGGTCACTTGTCGCCACTCTCACCTTCTTTCGTGGCATTTGACCCTCTTTGCCACTTTTTTTACTGCCTCTATTCTGCAAGAAGTCCCCAGCACCCTGCCCTCTCCTACCTTCTCCCCCTTCTCTCCTCTAGTATGAGATTTACTCTTTCTTTCTTTCTTGCCTCCTATTTTCTCTGTCTTCTCTTCTTCTCTAATCTGTCCACGCATGCGAAGTGACATATAGCATCAAGATCCTTTGTCCTGATTTGATATCTTTCAAACTGTTCCAGGGTGCACTCTAGAAAGGGCATAACATCTTTACCTTTTGTTCCATTGTAATTATTAGACATATGTTTGACATAGTATTCATCACCCAATTTCACTTGTTCTTTTATGTACCTACAACACAACTTGTTTAAATCAACAAATATATTGAAATAGAAACAGACTTACTGGCTATATCACCAGGTGAAAAGAAAGGAAAGAAAGCCTTAAAAAAAGAAAATGAATGCAGCCACCACATCGAAGAATCGGTAAGCTACAGTATATTAAATGTTTGCTTTTGAGACACGGAGGGATTGCTGACAGCAGTTATGCAACAGATTGAACATTTTGGAGGGCTATCTGGTTTCTCCATTAATTGGAGTAAGTCGGTGCTCCTTCCTGTTGATCCTATTCCTGGGACACAAAAGCCCCAAGATGGGCAAATTCAGGTGGTTTCATCATTCAAATACCTAGGGATAATAATATCAGCTAAGGTTAACGAGTATATTGCTCTAAATCTTAAGCCCATCCTACATAAATTTAAACAGAAATGCGCGGTCTGGTGTAAGTTACGATTGTCTGTGACTGGTCGAGCCAATTTGACCAAAATGATATGGTCTCCCCAACTGTTATATATATTGCATAATGCACCGGTTTGGATACCAAAGTACTGGTTCCTGCGGGTGGATGCACTGTTTAGAGCCCCTATTTGGAAGAAAAAACTGGCGCGCATTAAGCTTTCAATACTACAATACCCCAAGACGCAGGGTGGCCTGGCGGTCCCACATACCCAGACATATTATTTGGCAGCACAGCTGCAGCACTTTGCTGGTTGGAACCTGCCTTCGTTGGCGGATTCGGCTAGGGAATTGCTTGTGCCCCCTCTGTCTGATTTGCCGGCTTTGGCACATATGGAAATGGGCTTCCCAGTGTTGCCCCCTAGATGCCCCACGGCTATACTTTTAGAAAAACTGTGGAAAGCGATTAACCGGTTCCCCACCGCGCGCCGTCTTTTTACGGCGGCAGTGGGGGAACCCTGCGCGAATCGCCGTAAATAAGCGGGGGAGTGTGCCCGCGGCTCGCACAGACCCGATGTCCGCCGGCGAGCAGCGATGAGCGGCTACAGGGAAAGAACGGGGAACCGCCGATGTAAACACGGCGGTTCCCCGCTCTGTCAGTGGGGACATAAGAGATCTACTGATCCCTGTCACTGGGATCAGTTAGATCTCTCATGCCCATGTTAGCCCAACCCCCCCACAGTAAGAACACACCCAGGGAACACAGTTAACCCCTAGCTCTCCCCCCCAGGTTAACCCCTTCACTGCCAATGACATTCATACAGTAATCAGTGGACATTTACATTTCTGATCGCTGAATAAATGTCATTGGTCCCAAAAAAGTGTCAAAAATGTCCGACATGTCCGCCCCAATATCGCATTACCGCTAAAAATCGCAGATCGCCGCCATTACCAGTAAAAAATAAAAAAAAATAAAAACCCCAGAAATGAATTCTCACCATCCGTAAACGCGGCCACTTTTGCGCAAACCAATCAATAAACGCTGATTGCAATTTTTTTATCGCAAATATGAGGAATTATATAAATCGGCCAAAAACGGTGAAAAAAAATGTTTTTTTATATTTTTTTTTTGGATTTGAATTTTAGCAAAAAGTAAGAAATTTGGGTTTTTTTGCAAAATGGTCGCTCTTCTTTTGTTTATAGCGGTGATAAGAAATGACGCAGAGGCGATCAAATACCACCAAAAGAAAGCTCTATTTGTGGGAAAAAAAGGACGCAAATTTTGTTTGAGTGCAACGTTGCACGACCGCGCAATTGTCAGTTAAAGCGACGCAGCGCCGAATTGCAAAAAGTGTTCTGGTCCTAAAGCTGCAAAACCTTCCGGTTGGTAGGTGGTTAAGGGTCGTTTGGGCCTTACGGGCTTTTTTTGCTCTTACTCTGCTTTGGGGCAACAGATTTTATGCAGAGCTACATAAGCTCTCGGGGTTTCATAGTTGGATTGCAGCTGGAGTTAAATATATATCACAGGTATATGTGGGCACTGGAATTAGACCGTATGAGCAACTACTAGTCGATTTTCCTATTCCACATAATGAGCAATATCAATACCTGCAACTAAAACATGCCATGACTTATCAAACTAGACAGATCAAGATGCGGCTGGTGGAGACCCCCTTTCTTGAATCTATTTTTGAGGAACCGGAGAGGAAAGGTATAATCTCTAAAATATATATGTATCTACTGGCATACATACATGCCCCTGATGTGCTACCTTGTCATGAGAAATGGGAGTGGGATGTGGGGCCTATTGACGGGGATCAGTGGGAGCAGATACTTGAGGCTGGCCCACTGGTCTCTGTCTCGGCGACTCACAGGTTGTCTCACCTATTCATTTTGCATCGCACATATAGAACTCCAGCGCTGCTCCACAAATGGGGATTGCGCGATAACCCTAGCTGTCCTAAATGCCAAATCCACCCAGGGGAATTTATACATATGTTGTGGCATTGCCCCAAATTGGTAAGATATTGGACGAAAGTTGTTATTATTATAAATACTGTTTATCAAGTACAACTTGCGGTGGATCCACTGACATGTCTTCTAGGTGGTCTACAGGACGGATTATATACCCAATCCACATATACAGCATTGCTTCGACTACTATACTTAGCAAAGAAACTGATAGCAAGAATGTGGATGTCCTCACGTGCGCCAACAAGTAAACAGTGGATCCAATCAGTTAATTCCATCCTTATTAGGGAGAAAAACACTTACAGGCATAGAAAATCCCAGGGAAAATTCAAGAAAATATGGCAGGCCTGGCTGGACAACCCGGGGGTTGCTCCACATCAGCTTATCAAGGACAGAATACTATACTCCTAGGGATGCTAGGAGATCTAGACGGCAGAGACCGCAAGTCTTTTCATAGATAAAAACCCAGGTAGAGGAACTGGTGCTTAGTACGTTTAGTACTGTATCTATATATGCTCCAGGATGAGTTAAAGGTTAGTTTGGTTGTTTAATGGTATATAGGAGAAAATGACATAGTATGCCTCATTTGTTTGTCTTTGTTAGTATTGGATACAACAAGCGATGCCTCACTAAGTACAATATCTATGGTGATTTATTGCTATCTACCATGTTCTACTGATTAAAGCTGTACGAAACGTGTATACGTATACCTTATCGAAGGGCTTTGTATCTATGTTTTTTTCTCAATAAAACCTTTTCTTTGATTAAAAAATAAAAATGTTTGCTTTTGTGTTTAATACCACTTAGCTAGCCATACATGGCAGCTTGAATGAGAAGAAATCAGTTAATTCCCCAGTTCTGTTCATGCTAGAGCTCTTCTAAGGATTATTACAAGGATGATTTTTCATTGAACATGTTCATAAAGTTAATATGTAAATTTGTACACATAAATATATGTTTAGGAGGGAAATTAAAATGAGGAACCCAATCTAAAAATATGAACGAACAATACAGCAAGTGAGGAGCTTACACTGTGCTGAACCCGGAACCCAGAAGTAGATGGATTTTAGACACTAGGAGCAGTCCCTTTTTGTATGGAAACATTTGTCTGATTTATCTAAATGTGAGTGCAGTACATTCCAATACTTAATAAAGCAATTTTTATATTCACTACACTATGGGGAATGTCATTTTGCTTTTATGCATGAAGTTTTATTCACTGGAGCTGGTGATGTTTTGGCTTTAACTGAGAGAGTGGAACATACACTACTGGACAAAAGTTTTAGGCATTTGTAAAAAAAATGCTGTAAATTAGAATGCTTTTCAGAAATAGAAGTGTTAATAATTTATTTTTTTATTAATTAACATAATGCAAAGTAAATGAGCTGAAGAGAAGTCCAAATCAAATCAGCATTTGGTTTGGGCATTTTAGACTGAGCAGCCAATTTCTCCAGGGATTGGGGGGGTTCAGGCATCCTTTTACAGTGCAGTCTTATATCACAGCGCCCCTTTACATTACAGCGCCCCTTTACATTTTCTCTCTAATTCTCTCTAATCAAAGTCCCTCCTTTTATTTTCTGCCTCCCCTGCACAGTCCTACCTTAGGCAAGGAAGAAGCAGGATTCAGCCCGTGTGTCCTCTCCAGGGTCTCCCGCCCCACCCATGATGTCATCCTATCAGCAGAGCAGGAAGCGGGAGGAGCTTCAGATCTGGCAGGTTATTACCCACTTATTAATATGAAAAGTCTCCCACTCTCTGTGCAGATCTCCAGCTCCTTCTGCTCCCTGCTTTGCATGGCATCGTTGGTGGAGCCGGGAAAGGAGACATAGGTATGGCCCCATAGCGGGTGGTGAGCGGCGACCGTGATCTGTGTTGGCCTTGTCCGGGCCGCAGTCGCTGCTTACCTTCTGCTGTGAGGCCTCGTCATCAGGCCATGGACTAGTACTGGTCTACGGACAGGGGATTGAAGACCCCTGCATTAGCCAACTCTTGTTATGTGGCCCAGCGGGTAAATGCTCTGTGTGCCATATGGCTAGTCCAGGCCTGCTGATGCTCCCTATTCGGTGCTTTCCGTCACAGCAATCTGCCACCCTTGATTACATTTGTTTTCCAGTGTAAATAGACTGTTGAAGGGAATGAAAATATGGCAGCCCTCTTGTTGGAGTAGTGAGGAACGTGCCCCTAAGTAGTGTAGCAGGCTAACATTTCCATCTCAGGGTTTGGTCCTTGGTGTATGGTGGGGTGAAAAATAAGTTGGGCAACAGTCACTTTAGTCTTTTAACCTTTTAGTGCTGAATGCAATTATAAAAAAAGAGGCTGTAGGGCAGTAGATTCTCAACTCCTGTCCTCAGGACCCACCAACAGGCCAGATTTTAAGTATTACCTTAGGGAGATGCAGACTAGAATACTGCAATCACTGAGCAACAAATGATATCACCTGTGATGCATTTCAGTTATCCTGCAAACCTGGCCTGTTAGTGGGTCCCAAGGACAGGAGTTGAGAACCGCTGCTGTAGGGGAACAGGATACCCAAAAAATAGCACAAAAATTGGTACAGACAGTCTGGTATTAGCAGTAGGCAATTTAATAGCTGCCTCTTATTAATAGCTGACCCTGTGATAGTAGCCAAGATCTATCACCCTATAGAGCAGCCACGGTCTTTTGGTTGCAATGAATCATTCTCTAATCAATTTGGTCCTGGAACTTTTGATGGGAACCACATGTACATTATCTTGATTGATGGGAGGTGAATCCTATCAGACCAGACTCTTGCCTGCAGCTGGGGCTTTACTGCAGTGATACAGGCTTGGGCTTACATAGGCAGGTTAGAAATCACAGGACCCCATACAGCCTGACAGGGCCCCTTAACACAAAAACTTTCAAACAATATTTTTGTTAAAATGCCATGGCTATGATGCTATGCTTTGCAGCCATGGTAGAAATTATACACCTGTCGTACAAGACCCATTCAAGTAAATAGCGCTATTTGCAGGTGACCTACAACCCGCACTTGTGTGGGGTTAAAGCAGGCAATGAGGAGGCAATATGCTGCCTCCTCACCACCTGTCAAATGCTCTCTGAAGATTGGGAGGGAAGCTGACAGCGCTGCAGGGGAGAGGGGCTCAACAGCAGATGAAAGTGTGCTGGTGGGAGGGAGAGGAGGAGAAGGCGGCAGTGCTGCAGGTGGATCCACAAGCGTCAGCAATAAGGCAGTACAGATGGCCCTCTGGCTCAGCAGGTACCTGGACCGCCCTTTTGAACTGATGGAGTCTGGGCCCAGTACAGGAGGGCTGGCTGTAATGCCTTATCAGCAGCCCTGTACACAGGCAGGCATCATCTGCACCTCAATATACATTGAGATCCTCCATGACGAGTTGATCTGAGCGCTCCTATACCCCCGACCTCCCCCAGAACTAAGGCAAATATGTAAGGTGTCCTCCAGCCAGCTCTGTACTAGTAGGGACACCAGAGCCTAATGCATGTTATTTTGATGGGACTGTCAGGCATGCAGGGCAACCAGGGCTGGCCAGAAGGACCCCAGCAACCTAGTCTTCTGCCAGGTTTGGAGTCTTCAACTTCCTGTGTTGGCCAGCCAGGGATGACATTATTCCGGAGCTTGTGCATGTGTGTTACTTTGACCCAGTACCTGCCTCTAATTCCCTGCATCTAGATGCCTGGTCAAATAAAACTTTGCATGTGATGAAACATACATACAGTAAGTAGTATCTTCAGTGGAACCTGTATGGCAAAACAATCAATGAATTCACAGATATTGGCAGTGCACCATATAGGCAAATTTTGACTTTTTCCTGTATAAGTTGAACTTGGTCCCACTTGCACTATTTCTCACCTATAAGCCTCCCTATTGATCATTGAACCTTCCCATTACATTAATGCAAGTGTGCTCAACCTGTGGCCCTCTAGCTGTTCTGGAACTACAAGTTTCATCGTGCCTCTGCCTTTGGGAGTCATGCTTGTAACGGTCAGCGGCTTGCAATGCCTCATGGGTCTTTAGTTCCCCAACAGATGGAGGGCCACAGGTTGAGCATCCATGCATTGAAGGAAAAATACTGAGGTGAATAAGGTTAAGCTAAATTTTTCAAGAGAAGATCAAAATTTATATGATTTCAGCTGCCTAAAACTCTATATCTACAGACCATTCTGATATGTGGCTTTTATTGAGGGTAACCTCTGCTTATGTACCATTTCATAGGCGTGCGCAGCCTATTGCATTAGGATGTGCACCACAAAGCGCAAACAAACATAAGTGTGTGTGTGTGTGTGTATATATATATATATATGTCAGAAGGGCAGAGATAGGGGTCAGTAGTTTATTTTTATTTTACTTTAAATTTTGTTTTTTTATTATTTTTCACAATATTATATTTTATTTTTTTTACAATTTTATTTAGGAGCCCTGCTGGGGGGCTTTGGTGAAATATTAGGGGTCTAAACAGAGAAAGAAAAAGAGACTGAGAACAGAGATTCCTCAGTCCCTCTGCAGACAGGCAGCAGGGGGAATCTGCACAGTACAGGGTGATTAGGGTGTGCCCAGGCACACCTTACACCCTATGTGCGCACGCCTATGTACCATTTTATCATGTGCGTAGTTAGAATTGTGCACATTTAAAATGTATTTGAGGTTTATTTAAAAAAAAAAAACACGGTCATTCGATTTAAACAGACTTTGTGTTACAGCAACACATGGTACTGTGGCATGCACACTTTGGGTTGTAGGGTCAAATTATTCTGAATGCCATCCCAGTACTATAAAGCAACAAACCTGTGTTGCAGTAAGCATACTGCAATACAGAGTGACACACGACATATGGTACCAGTGCCGGGACAAGGTCACCCAGCACCCAGGGCAAAGATGACAACTGCGCCCACCCCCCAATTATATGTGAGCTTAGGGGATCCTACCCCAGCAATAATCTGCTTTTCAATAGGAGGATTTTTATTAAGAGTGGAGTCATCACAAGAACTGAAGCTGTCCATGGTGGGAAACCCCTGTGTCAGAGAGGAGATAGACAGCACAGCCTCCTGGTTCTCTACTGCTCTCTTATCTGCTCCCAGCGCTTGGCTGACAGGAGTAGTGATGCCGCTGTCACTACTCATTTCAGGTATATAGTCAGAATGGCGGTGCCCCCATCCCTACAGTACACAACTGTATCCAGGGCACCCTTCCCTCCTGCCCACCCCTTATCTCGGTCCTGACTGGTACAATGTTCAATGTGCTGGGTTGTGTGGTCAGCTCATTTAAAATGAATAGGCTGCCTTAAAGCAATGTACTTTAATGTGCGGCATATGACAAGCTATTGTGCATCCGGAAGCATACCACAAAAGTGTGAAAGGGCCCTAAATGCCTGCATCCCCTGCTGCAGCTCCACCTGAAACACTATGTCACTAGTGTCTCTTCAGGGACACACCAGTGGTGTATCACACCTCTCAACTTTTTAAGATGGGAACGAGGGACACCAATTAGCAATAGAATGTAGGCAGAGGACACACCCCCTGCCATGCCCTCTTAAAGGAGAATTATACAAAAAAAATGATGATTAGTTGAACCCACAAGTGCTTTTTTTTACCTCTACTATTCCTTTATATTGGCTTTTTAAATTTACAAATGCAGCAATTTAGAAATTGGATGAAAGGCGGTAGCACTGGGAATCACCTTTTGAAAGATAAAAAGCGCATTTTATATACAACTATATAGATCAGACCAAAATGAGGGACAAATGAGGAGGAAAGAGGGAGAGAGGACCACAGCAGGGAAAGGCAAACCGCCAGCACTTCCTGAAGAGCGGCATGCTAAGGATTTTAACATTGACTAACTCTGAAGGGGAACAAAAAATTGGAGTCAACTGAGATGCTAGTAGTAAACATATTAACAGTATTTTATAAAACTGTATCTTGTTAAACTATCAATCTAAAAAAGTGTCTCTTTATACATTGGATTATTTGAATAAAAAATGTGGTAAGATATTTAGATTATTTCCTACTTAATGCAGGGGGCCGCTAAAGGGTGTGCATTTAATACCCCCGAACTCCCTTCTGTTCTCTTATTAAATGGCAGTCAACACAGTTACACAATGGGCTGTTGTGAACTTGCCAGGACAGAAAAAAAAGCAAAAAAACTTTCCTTTGAGTATGTCAGCAGAATCGCAGACAAGCTTGAACACAAGCAAGAATGTCCCCTCTTCTGTGTACTTTAAAAAGCAACAGGCAGCACAAACGTGACTGGAATGTGGAATGTTCTAGTTTGCATCAAACTACATGAAAAAATGTACTTGCAGAAATAAGGGAATCCGACTGAATCTTCAGTTCCTCAAATTAAAGGTGAATGTGTATATTTGCATATTCCCATGGATTAGGCATCTTCGCTCATTTGTAAAGATTTTAGCGTTTGCAAGTGATATCTTTTGCGAGAAGCTTTAAAATTACCAACAAGTTGCCAAATTCCTTTGAAAAGAAGTTGTCAAAGGTTTGCAAAGGCACATGCAGTCCATGTACTCAATTTGCAAAAAGGCAGTATGTTGGTTCTGGCGAAAATTACAATTCCCAGACTCATCTAATGCCCAGAGTAGAAGCGTAAACCAGTAGTTCTCAACTCCTGTCCTCGGGACCCACTAACAGGCCAGGTTTGCAGGATAACTGAAATGCATCACAGGTGATATCATTTGCTGCTCAGTGATTGCAGCATTCTAGTCTGCATCTCCCCAAGGTAATACTTAAAATCTGGCCTGTTGGTGGGTCCTGAGGACAGGAGTTGAGAACCACTGGTTCTCAAGTTCTCCTAATGCTTAGAATAACAAAGAAAAGAGAATACCTAGTGCCTTACCATCTGACACCACTGAACTGTTGACTATTATTTAAAGTGCTCACAAAAGAATAAAAATCAAAGGCATAATGTCAAATACTTTGTAGCACTACCCCCGCAGGAGACGCTGGATATGGATCCCCCTGCACAGCAGGGCAACATGCATTTCCAACGTGCATCCAGACACAAGAAATCAGTTCATGGGCTTGTTTTATTTTGTTTCATTGGGGAAAACAACTTGGACAGGGTATAGGGATTATGTGATGTCCAACTTGAATTGAACTACAGACAAGGACAAACTTCCTTTTCTATGTACAAAAATGAAGATCCTGGACTGTACTCCCTCTGGAATAATTGCAGTCTCTATTGATTAGTGGCAAAGTTTTTTTTGGGAGCCAGGAGCTCTTAATCCCCTTTGTGAAATAGCAAAACGTCCCAAACTGTATGCAGGAATATAGGGTCTCCTCAGTAGAACTTTACACAGTTTTGTTGCTTGTAGATACTACCAGCCCACTTGGTTGCTTCTGAAGAACACCCCAGGACAAGGGATTGGGATTTAGCACAACACTGTCCCTGGAAAGCATGCTACATCTAGCAGTCTCTCCCCTTGTATGCCCATGGGTATGCTGCAGTACTCCCACCGTCCTTTTCTCCCCGCTGCACTGGGAAAGATCCCTGTTCAGGCCTCCAATTGATCAGATCCTCCCATGACAGCCCGCATGTCTTCAGCACAAGACTCAAAGGTAATGGAGATTCCTCTCTTAGGCTTCCTCTCCTCGGCTCCAGCCTGGAGGCAGAGTCCCCAAATCCCCGGGGGGCCCCTCCCAGGCCACACAACAGCAACCTCAGCCCTCCATCTTCCACCCAGCTCCCCTGCTGGCCAGGCTCCAGGATATTTAAGGGTTAACCCAGCCACCCCGCCAGGGTTTTCTGTCTGGGGATTGGCCATATTCCCTCAAGTATGCAGATAAGGACCTCCTACCCTCCACCCGCTAACTCCCAGAAGCTTCTCCAAGCTTCTAGAAGCATGGGAAGGCACCAGAGACCTGCCCTGCAGAAACCCAACCCAATTACAAACACACAGCTACCATGATTCAACAAAATTAATTTACCTACACTAGTTGAACATTAGAGGGTGCTACAACTAGATGCTGGCTCCCTTTGTGTCCTCTATGTTTAATGTAATGATAGACGAGCTTTTCAACACTACCAGCAATAAATAGCAAATGTGGGATAGCGAATGTGTTGCAAGGGTGAACCTCTCTTACTCAGAGATAACATGCAAGTTCTGAGAATAAGTGCAAACCCCCAGACTCCTCTAAATCCAAGAGAATGAGTGCAAACCTACTGGCAAATCTAATACCCACAGAATAGGTGCAACCTCCCAGGCTCCTGTAATGTCCAGAGGATAAGTGCAAACCCCCAAGGTCCCTTAAAGCTTCAGAGGAGAAATGCAAACACCCGAGCTCCTTTAATGTCCAGAGAATACGTGTATACTGCCAGGCTCCCCTAAATCCTAAGAAACAAGTGCAACCCTCCCAGACCCCCATGCTCCACAAAGCCTCCGAGATTAATTGCAAACATCAGGCTCCTTTAATGCCCAGCAGACTGTCAGGCTCCCCTAAACTCCAGACAATGCAACCCCCCAGGCTCCCCTAAACCCCAGAAACAAGTGTAAACCCCAAGCTTTTCTAAGCTCCAAAGAATAATTACACACACCAGGCTCTCCTTAAACTCAGAGAATAAGTTTTAACCTCCAGGCTCCTCTAATGCCCAGAGTTGAATTAGAATTCAACTTTAATTGAAATCCCAAGCTACCCTAAGCCCCAAAGAATAAGTGCAAACCCCCAGGCCCCTCTAAGCCCCAGAGAATAATTCCAAACCCAAACCAAAAAAAAAGAAAGAAAAAGGGTGCACCCCCAAACCCCCAGGCTTCCCGATGGCCCGACGCTAAAGCATCCTGTATGGCCAGACTACTTCTTGCTTGCTGATGCTATGCATGTTGATTACATTTTTGTGTAAGTCAACCAGCCTGACTGGACTGTATAAAAACCAACAGAATCTCTTTGTGGCTTATTCTAAACTCTAGCAGTCCTTGGCAAGGATGGCTATGTATAAAGACAACCACTAGAGTAAATATTTACAGGGTATATCTGCATGTAATTACCCTTCTCCTTCTCTCCTGGCTACCCAGTTCCACCAGCATCCAACCCAAAATCCCTGTGTAAGTTTTGTCTTGCTGTACAGTGACAGTTCTAGGGCCTTGTTACCAGTCCCTCAGGCACCAAATGCTGCACTGTGGGGAGGCAAGGGAAGTCACATGTTCCCTCATACCCATTGATATTTACTGGGCAATATTAAAATCAGGCTTTCATTAAAATGAGAAATGAAAGTGGGTGGAGGGCAAGTACATGCTACCCAAGCTCCACAGAGAAAAGTGAATATGATAGCCTAGTTTGGGAAAAATGCAGGTTCACTTTAATACCTAGTGAAAATGTTCCTTTGTTTTCTGCATTATTTTACAGTATAAACTGTAATTATAATGGAAACAATTGCCTGTTTTGGTTGTAGCGAAGAGCCGGTTCACACTACAGTGACTTGGGATATGACTTGTTTCGCCCCAAGTCGCTTGACAGAAGAAATCCTATTAAAGTGAATGGGAGCGGTCTTATGTACACTACTGAAGTCGCTCCGACTTTAGAAAAGGTTCCTGTACTACTTCAAGGCGACTTCTATCTGACTTGTGCCCATAGAATTCAATGGAAGTCGCCTCCAATTTGGATCCCCATCTATATTGAAGTGACTTTACAGGAAAAAGAAAATAACCCCCTCCCTGCCTTCTCTGATTGGCTCAGGCAAAGTCACCTGGCATGGAGGTCGCTTCAGGGTGTGTTGCAAGTCTGCTGAAGTCACGTTCAAATCGCCTACAAAGTCGCGCCTGAAGTCGGATCGCCTATGTGTGAACCAACTCTAAGACTTGTATGGTGAGCATTGTTTTTAAACGCTGTATTTTGCACTCTTCAAAACAAGATACATAGATTTCTTTCTATATTAGTGTTCAGGATGGTGGACAATACTGTGCCCATGCAGTGCCGAGGTCCTGAGTTAAGTTTCCATCAGGGTCCACTTTTCTGTTGAATTTGTATATTACCGTCCTGTCTTTTCTTCAGTGTGCTCTCCATATCCCCCCCAAAAAAAAGTTGTATTGTTAACCAGCTCGTCTTACATGCAAGACAAGGGTCAACTTCACCATTGGGCACTTGGACAGTATGAGCTAAGAGTCGGCCCAAACCAAACCCATGGGAACCGGTCCCTATTGTTCCAATTAGTGTTGGCCATGGAATTCCCAACCCCACAGCAGCACAGAACAAAGGAGTGGGGGAGCTGGTGGCATTATTGACCTAATATGACCACATGGCCAAATCTGGCCATATCCAGTTATGGCCACGTGGCCATATTCGGTCAATGTCAGCAGCATCTCTGCCCCTTTGTTGTGTGCAGCTTCTAGCATAAAAGGAGCTTGGCAATAGCAGCCCATATTGCTGTCATAGCAGGTGTACTTTAACTATGACAACCAAGGTATGGGGTTTGTGTCTCTAACCTACTATATTAGACCCCATAAATAAAAATTGGAAAATATACTGTAAAATTTAAAAGGTATTCCACACTGCAACCAATCGAACCCCTGCCTTTGGGTTATATTGCTTGCATTGAGCTTTTGTTTCATACTCAAAACTTTACATTAATAAGCTTATGATGGAGCTCTACCCATTTTGTTTTTAGATGGGTAAGATTTAGAATACCCATTTGGCTGTTTTTGTTGTCTCCACACCACAAGAAAAAATATTTCCTTCCTTCATGCCACCATTGATGGGAGTTCTCCACAACAGAGCACAGGTTCAACCCCCTTCCCCATCATGTTTCCATTGCAACCTGTGTCCCCATTGGGGAAACTTCCTCCCAATTGTTGTCATGTCACCCGGAAACTAAAGAGGCGCACACATAAGGAATTTCTGGTTAATAAGGTAATAGCAGCCATCTTTACAGTGGAGTACAGGTCTTTTTTTTAAGGACACCTGCATCTAACCAACCCTATGAAGGCCCGAGGACTGGCGTGCTCTATATATATTTTATATATATCTTCATGAAAACTATAAAAAAAACATTCAATAGTCAGAGAGTAGATACTAGTTTTATTAAAGGAATAAGACTCACAAACATGAAAGTGGAGATAACGTGCAAATCTTTAGTTAGAAATACAGTACTTTGAAATCGCGCACACACACACACACACACGAATGCTAAAACAACGGCATTTTTGCAAAGACAAACACATGATTTACAAAGTTTCACGCCAAGCTTGCTCGATGTCCTATTCACCAGGTTGTGCGGAGAGCAAGGATATGATGACCACATTCCTACAGGTGGTCCACCGCAGCGTTGGGAAAGGGTTTGCTCTGTGCCACTGTGTTGCAGCTACTAAACTGCTTTTATTACAGTACTTTAAAACTTTACATGACACTCTAAATGGGTCTTTCCTAGTGGCTTAGGTGATACTCTATGCACCATTCTGCTCCTGGGAGGTTCTTTATTCCTTACCATTTAAGGTCACATATCTACTCTGCATAGGGATAATGCCCTTCGTTATTAAGCCTTGTATATCCAAACTGTCCCCAGTAAGACAGTGCAAAGAGTAGTGATGATGTGCAACAGTGCAGTTAACACTAGCAACAAGTCAAAAATAATTTATAATTGGACTACAGCTGACTACAATGTGATTGTGTCTATATGGGTCACTGCATTCTGCACAATGCCTCTATGCTCTGCATTGCCTCTCTGAAAAAAAGTCCAGAGGTGTTTAAAATCTAAAACCCGAATGAAAATAAAAATAAAACTATTAATACTATATGCTTAAAACAATATGATACAACAGTACTACATGGAGTCAATGTGAAATGCAGAGAAGCATCTCACGTGTGCTTCCTATTTGTTCATACAGGATAAAAAGAAAATTTAAAAAACAGTGTACATAAGGAGCACAATTACTAGCCAAGGTTCATTAATATTCAGTGGATTACAAGTGGTTCAATCCTGTATGATTTAACATGAATATGGTTTGTGTTCTCTATGAAAGAAACAGCATTCACTGCTCTTGCTTCCTCGGTTAATATATTATGGAAGCACTGCCTATGACTTATAGATGACCTCAGTATTGTCTTACCACTGTCAGGGCTCTGGCCTAATTATATAGCCAGGCTTGGAATAATGATCAAATCCTAATATTGCAAGCATCTTAACTGCAGAAGTCAGTGTTGGATAATACAATCAGGATGTTTTCCCAATGACAAGGCTATGCTCTGATGGGAAAAGCAATCACAACTGGTGAACAAACACTAATCCTGAGCCAACCAAACTACCAGCGGAGAACAGTGAGCACATGCACCTCCATATATCTATTCCCTGGGTATGTTGGGTGGAGGAATCTTCACAGCGGAGGGCTCAACTCCCCAGATTTCCGTGGCGTATTCACTAATTGTCCTGTCACTGGAGAACTTGCCAGAGCAAGCAATGTTCTTGATGACTTTCTTGGTCCATTCCCTGAGGTTCTGCAAAAGAGACATCAACAGGTTACAGAAGGCAACACACAGTACAGATTTTATATATATATATATATATATATATATATATATATATATACACATACATATACACACGCATATATATATACATATACACACACACACACATATACAGATATACAGTACATACACAAACACACACCTTGGATTTTTTTTTTAAAATCCTGTGCGGTCTCGCAAAATGGGCAGGATTAAGCCTTTGTGCATGCAATACCGCATGTAGCCAGAGGTGCGGGGCGCTGGTGAGGGGCTCAGAAGCATTCGTAAATACCGAAAGTGTAAACAGTTCCTGATTGTTTCCGAATGTTTCCAAGCGTCTCTGAGCATCAGTAGCGTCATCACACCTCTGGCCACATACGGTATTGCATACACCAGCACCCCCGAACCTCTGCCCACATACAGTACTTCATTGACAAGCAGTCACTGTGGAACGAATTATCTGAGTTACCATTGTTTCCTATGGGGAAACTTGCTTAGATATAAGAGTGATTTAGATTACAAGCATTCCCCTGGAACGAATTATGCTCTTAATCCAAGGTTCCACTAATACAGTGTTTTTCAACTCCAGTCCTCAAGGCACACCAACGGGTCATGTTTTCAGGATTTCCCTCAGATGAAACAGCTGTAGTAATTACTAAGGCAGTGAAACTGATCAAATCACCTGTGCAAACTCATGGAAATCCTGAAAACATGACCTGTTGGTGTGCCTTGAGGACTGGAGTTGAAAAACACTGCACTTATATTAATATATATATATATATATATATATATATATTTATATTAACTGAAGAAATGACACTTTGCTACAATGTAAAGTAGTGAGTGTACAGCTTGTATAACAGTGTAAATTTGCTGTCCCCTCAAAATAACTCAACACACAGCCATTAATGTCTAAACCACTGGCAACAAAAGTGAATACACCCCCAAGTGAAAATGTCCAAATTGGGCCAATTAGCCATTTTCTCTCCCCAGTGTCATGTGATTCGTTAGTGTTACAAGGTCTCAGGTGTGAATGGGGAGCAGATGTGTTAAATTCGGTGTTATCGCTCTCACTCTCTCATACTGGTCACTGGAAGTTCAACATGGCACCTCATGGCAAAGAACTCTCCGAGGATCTGAAAAGAAGAATTGTTGCTCTACATAAAGATGGCATAGACTATAAGAAGATTGCCAAGACCCTGAAACTGAGCTGCAGCATGGTGGCCAAGACCATACAGCGGTTTAACAGGACAGGTTCCACTCAGCACAGGCCTTGCCATGGTCGACCAAAAAAGTTGAGTGCACATTCTCAGCGTCATATCCAGAGGTTGTCTTTGGGAAATAGACGTATGAGTGCTGCCAGCATTGCCGCAGAGGTTGAAGGGGTCGAGGGTCAGCCTCTCAGTGCTCAGACCATACGCCACACACACTGCATCAAATTGGTCTGCATGGCAATCATCCCAGAAGAAAACCTCTTTTAAGGATGATGCACAAGAAAGACTGCAAACAGTTTGCTGAAGAGAAGCAGACTAAGGACATAGATTACTGGAACTATGGCCTGTAGTCTGAGGAGACCAAGATAAACTTATTTGGTACAGATGATGTCAAGGGTGTCTGGCGGCAACCAGGTGAGGAGTACAAAGCCAAGTGTGTCTTGCCTACAGCCAAGCATGGTGGTGGGAGTGTCATGGTCTGGGGCTGCATGAGTGCTGCTGGCACTGGGGAGCTACTGTTCATTGAGGGAACCATGAATGCCAACATGTACTGACATACGGAAGCATAGCATGATCCCCTCCCTTTGGAGACTGAGCCACTGGGCAGTATTCCAACATGATAACGACCCCAAACACACCTCCAAGATGACCACTGTCTTGCTAAAGAAGCTGAGGGTAAAGATGATGGACTGGCCAAGCATGTTTCCAGACATAAACTCTATTAAGCATCTGTGGGGCATCCTCAAACGAAAGGTGGAGGAGCGCAAGGTCTCTAACATCCACCAGCTCTGTGAGGTCTTCATGGAGGAGAGAAAGAGGACTCCAGTGGCAACCTGTGAAGCTCTGGTGAACTCCATGCCCAAGAGGGTTAAGGCAGTGCTGGAAACGAATGGTGGCCACACTAAATATTGACACTTTGGACCCAATTTGGACATTTTTACTTAGGGGTGTACTCACTTTTGTTGCCAGCGGTTTAGACATTAATGGCTGTGTGTTGAGTTATGTTAAGGGGACAGCAAATTTACACTGTTATACAAGCTGTACACTCACTACTTTACATTGTAGCGAAGTGTCATTTCTTCAGTGTTGTCACATGAAAAGATAGAAAAGATTGAATAAAATATTTACAAAAATGTGAGGGGTATACTCACTTTTGTAAGATACTGTATGTATGTATGTATGTATGTATATATAAATATACAGTCAGGTCCATAAATATTGGGACATCGACATAATTCTAATCTTTTTGGCTCTATACACCACCACAATGGATTTGAAATGAAACTAACAAGATGTGCATTAACAGCAGACTTTCAGCTTTAATTTGAGGGTATTTACATCCAAATCAGGTGAATGGTGTAGGAATTACAACAGTTTGTATATGTGCCTTTTTAAGGGACCAAAAGTAATGGGACAGATTAAGAATCATAAATCAAACTTTCACTTTTTAATACTTGCTTGAAAATCCTTTGCAGTCAATTACAGCCTGAAGTCTGGAACTCATAGACATCACCAGACGCTGAGTTTTATCCCTGGTGATGCTCTGCCAGGCCTCTACTGCAACTGTCTTTAGTTCCTGCTTGTTCTTGGGGCATTTTCCCTTCAGTTTTGTCTTCAGCAAATGAAATGCATGCTCAATCAGATTCAGATCAGGTGATTGACTTGGCCATTGCATAACATTCCACTTCTTTCCCTTAAAAACTCTTTGGTTGCTTTCGCAGTAGTATGCTTCGGGTCATTGTCCATCTGCACTGTGAAGCGCCGTCCAATGAGTCCTGAAGCATTTGGCTGAATATGAGCAGATAATATTGCCCGAAACACTTCAAAATTCATCCTGCTGCTTTTGTCAGCAGTCACATCATCAATAAATACAAGAGAACCAGTTCCATTGGCAGCCATACATGCCCACGCCATGACACTACCACCACCATGCTTCACTGATGAGGTGGTGTGCTTTGGATCATGAGCAGTTCCTTTCCTTCTCCATACTCTTCTCTTCCCATCACTCTGGTACAAGTTGATCTTGGTCACATCTGTCCATAGGATGTTGTTCCAGAACTGTGAAGGCTTTTTTTAGATGTTGTTTGGCAAACTCTAATCTGGCCTTCCTGTTTTTGAGGCTCACCAATGGTTTACATCTTGTGGTGAACCCTCTGTATTCACTCTGGTGAAGTCTTCTCTTGATTGTTGACTTTGAAACACATACACCTACCTCCTGGAGAGTGTTCTTGATCTGGCCAACTGTTGTGAAGGGTGTTTTCTTCACCAGGGAAAGAATTCTTCGGTAATCCACCACAGTTGTTTTCCATGGTCTTCCAGGTCTTTTGGTGTTGCTGAGCTCACCAGTGCTTTCTTTCTTTTTAAGGATGTTCCAAACAGTTGATTTGGCCTCACCTAATGTTTTTGCGATCTCTCTGATGGGTTTGTTTTGTTTTTTTCAGCCTAATGATGGCTTGTTTCACTGATAGTTACAGCTCTTTGGATCTCATATTGAGAGTTGACAGCAACAGATTCAAAATGCAAATAGCACACTTGAAATGAACTCTGGACCTTTTATCTGCTAATAACACACACCTGGCCATGGAACAGCCGAGCAGCCAACTGTCCCATTACTTTTGGTCCCTTAAAAAGTGGGAGGCACATATACAAACTTTTGTAATTCCTACACCATTCACCTGATTTGGATGTAAATACCCTCAAATTAAAGCTGAAAGTCTGCAGTTAAAGCATATCTTGTTTGTTTCAATTCAAATTGTGGTGGTGTATAGAGCCTAAAAGATTAGAATTGTGTCGATGTCCCAATATTTATGGACCTGACTGTATATACACACACACACATATACGGAATGAGGGGGAAAAACAGTATTTGATCCCCTGTTGATTTTGTACTTTTGCCCACTTACAAAGGAATGATCACTGTATAATTTTAATGGTAGTTTTATTTTAACAGTGGGAGACCGAATAATAACAAATATATCCAGAAAAACGCATTTAAAAAAAGGTATACATTGATTTGCATTTTAATGAGGGAAATAAGTAATTGATCCCCTATCAGCAAGATTTCTGGCTCCCAGATGTCTTCTGTACAGGTAACGAGCTGAGATTAAGAGCAATATCTTACATGGAGTGCTCCTAATCTCAGCTTATTACCTTTATAAAAGACACCTGTCCATAGAAGCAATCAATCAATAAGATGCCTATCTTTCCACCATGGCCAAGACCAAAGAGCTGTACAAGGATGTCAGGGACAAGATTGTAGACCTACACAAGGCTGGAATGGGCTACAAGACCATCGCCAAGCAGCTTGGTGAGAGGGTGACAACAGTTGGTGTGATTATTCACAAATGGACCAAACACAAAATAACTGTCAATCTCCCTTGTTCTGGGGCTCCATGCAAGATCTCACCTCGTGGAGTTTCAATGATCATGAGAACTGTGAGGAATCAGCCCAGAACTACACAGAATAATCTTGTCAATGATCTCAAGGCAGTTAGGCCCATAGTCACCAAGAAAACAATTGTTAACACACTACGCCATGAAGGACTGAAATCCTGCAGGGGTCGTGGATGAGTATTCCAGCATGGCAATGACCCAAAACACATGGCCAAAGTTAACAAAGGGGTGGCTCAAAATGAAGTTCAATAAGGTCCTGGAGTGTCCTAGCCAATCTCCAGACTTTTATCCCATAAAAAATATGTGGTGGAAGCTGAAGGTTCGAGTTACCAAACATCAGCCCCGAAACCCTAATGACTTGGAGAGGATCTGCAAAGAGGAATGGGACAAAATCCTTACTGAGGTGTGTGCAAACCTGGTGGCCAACTACAAGAAATTCTGAGCTCCGATTTGCCAACAAGGGTTTTGCCACCAAGTAATAAGTCAAGTTTTGCGAAGGGGTCAAATACTTATTTCACTCAATAAAATGCAAAACAATTTAGAACTTTTGAAATGCATTTTTCTGGATATTTTTGTTGTTATTCTGTCTCTCACTGTTACCATTAAAATTATAGACTGATCATTTCTTTGCCATTGGGCGATTGTACAAAATCAGCAGGGGATCAAATACTTTTTTCCCCTCACTGTATATAGATACATACATACACACAGTCGGTAAAATAAAAGTGTTGAGCACGTCACCTTTTTTCTAGGTAATTCTATTTCTAAAAGGTGATATTGACATGAAATTTTCACCACGTTGGTGACAACCTATGTAATCCATACATACAAAGAAACCAAAACAAAAAAGTCCAGAAATTCAGTAATGTGTAATAAAATGGAATGACACAGGGAAAAAGTATTGAACACTCTAACTGAAATCTATTTAATAGTTCGTAAAAAATCCTTTGTCGGTAATGACAGCTTCAAGACACCTCCTGTATGGAGAAACTAGTCGCATGCATTGCTCAGGTGTGATTTTGGCCCATTCTTCCACACAAACAGCCTTCAAACCTTGAAGGTTCTGTGGGCCTCTTCTATGAACTCTGACCTTTAGTTCTTTCCATAGATTTTCTATAGGATTTGGGTTTGGGATCATTGTCTTGCTGAAATGTCTACCCTCGTTTCATCTTCATCATCCTGGTAGATGGCAGCAGATTTTTATTCTTGGTAGTATATTTTTCCATTCATCCTTCCTTTAATGATATGAAGTTTGCCAGTACCGCATGCTGAAAAACAGCCCCACACCATGATGTTCCCACCTCCAAACTTCACTGTTGGTATGGGGGTGGTTTTGGGGTGATGTGCAGTGCCATTTGACCTCCAAACATGGTGCGTATTATGGCATCCAGAGCGTTACATTTTTGTCTCATCTGACCAGACTATATCCTCCCAGTATTTCACAGGCTTGCCTAAATGTTGTGCAACAAACGTTAAACGAGCTTCAGCATGCTTTTTTGTTCCAGCAATGGAGTCTTGCATGGTGAGCAAGCATACAGGCCATGGTGAATGAGTGCATTACTTATTGATTTCTTTTTTTCTCCTCAGAAATCTTGCGAGGAGCACCTGGTCATGGCCGGTTTATGGTGAAATGATGTTCTTTCCACTTCCAGGTTAAGGCCCCAACAGTGCTCGATGGAACATGCAGAAGTTTAGAAATCCTTGTAAATGTAACCATCACAGTATGTTTTGCAACAATAAGGTTGCAAAGGTCTTGAGAGAGCTCATAAGATGTTTCTTATGTGACACCTTGGTAATGAGTCACCTTTTTATAGTCCATCAGTTGACACTGAACCAACTGATATTGACTTGCACTGACAAGGAGCAGGAATGCTTTCTAATTACTGATTGATGTCAGCTGGTGTCTTGGCTTTCCATGCCTTTTTGCACCTCCCTTTCTTCATGTGTTCAATACTCTTTCCCTGTGTCATTCCATTTGATTACACATAACTTAATTTCTGAACTTAATTGTTTTGTTTTTTTGTATGTATGGATTGCATGGGTTGTTACCGACATGTAGTGAAAACTTCATGTCAATAGAACCATTAGAAACAGGGGCGGGCGGATAGGGGTCGCAAGAGTCGCCATGGCGACCGGGCCCCATGCTGAAGGGGGCCCATAAGGGCCCCCTGTATGCCTAGATTAGGAGGGGATGAGGAATGGAGCGCTCCGTTCCTCAGCCGAACGGCGCTGCGGGGAGCCTCGTCACACTGTTTACTGTGAAAGTGAAAGCAGTGTGTGCTGTGCTCTTTGTCTCCCCCTACAGTGCAGTATTCGGCAGGAAGAGAGAAGGTACTGCCGTTTTTTTAAGAGACTTCCTGCAATTCTGCATGTATGTGGGTACATGTGTGGGGGGGTATAGTTAGAGGCATAGGTGGGTGTGCTGGGGGGGGGGTAATTAGAGGCATAGATGGGTGTGCTGGGGGGTAATTAGAGGCATAGGTGGGGGGTGTGCTGGGGGGTAGTGGGGGGTCGTGTGGGTGAATACGGAGGTTAGTGGGGGGTCGTGTGGGGGGTGGATACGGAGATTAATGGGGGGTCGTGTGGGTAGATAC
>BLSH010145457.1:225676-238235 GCA_018402905.1 Glandirana rugosa | reverse complement strand
ATAAAATAAAAGCTGCGGAAATTCCAGAAAATGTACCCTAGTTTGTAGACGCTATAACTTTTGCGCAAAGCAATAAATATACGCGATTTGGCTTTTTTTTTACCCGAGACATGTGGCTGAATGTATTTTAGCAAAAAATTATGACTAAAATTTAGTTTATTGTATTTTTGTAATAACAAAGTTGAAAATATCATTTTTTTTCAAAATTTCCGTTATATTTTTGTTTATATCGCAAAAATTAAAAAGCACAGTGGTGAACAAATACCACCAAAAGAAAGCTCTATTTGTGGGAAAAAAAGGATGCAAATTTCGTTTGGGTACTGCATTGCATGACCGCGCAATTACCATTTGAAGCGGCAAAGTGCCAAATTGAAAAAAGGGCTCCGGTCCTAAAGCTGGAAATCCTTCCGGTCCTTAAGTGGTTAAAGTGATATTAAAGGTTCGTTTTTTCCTATGAAAATAACAAACATGTTATACTTACCTTCTCGGTGCAATGGTTTTGCACAGAGCAGCTCTGATCCTCCTCTTCTTGTGTCCCCTGTCGGTGCTTCCGGCCCCTCCCCACAGCCTAGTGCCCCCATAGCAACTCGTGCTTACTCATTCCCCCAAGCCATAAGACACACAGAACGGGGCTCGACCCCGCCCCCTCCTGACTGGCTTTGATTGACTGTAGCAGGAGCCAATGGCTCCTACTACTGTATCTGAGCCAGTGAGGCGGGAGAGAGTCGCTAGAGCCTGGTCTCTCGTGCACATCGCTGGATCAAGACCGGGCTCAGGAATATTTTAAAGGGGGGGTTGCATACAAAATGCAGTAAGGTTAAAAAAAAAAAAAAAACCTTATGCCTTTACAACCACTTTAAATATGTTCACAGTATTAGACTGACAGCACTCTACAAAGCAAATTGCACTGACCCTTCTCTCTAGTGTGAGCACTGCTTTACAGGGACACTAAAATAAGACATAGACCATGTACTTATAAAAGCAGATTAAAAAAAAAAATGCATAACCCGCTTAAAGGGTGTGTTTATATAGGTCTGGAGTTCATAAAATGGGTGAGAATGAATAACTATTTTTACTCCACATTGCAAGCAATCTGGTCTTCCCCTTTACTCCTCCAAAATGCAATGACTAACCTTTCTCGGCCAACGTTACACGGTAGTTCTCCAGGTATATAACCTTAAGTCTGTCCCCAACTACAGGATCATTGTTCACAATGTTTCCCACGGAGGTGATTAATTTGATGATCATTTTTGCCATGTGATACCCAGGAGCTGCCTGCAGAACAAGATATGATTATTAATGCCAACTCACTGGTCAACAATTATTATTAGCAACAATAATAAAGTGTTCTTAGCTGTTAGGGTGAGGATAACAGGTTTGATAAAAAAAAAAAAAAAGCAAACCAATCAATCAGATATATTTAAGGGCCAGTTCACACCATATGCAGCCCAGTGCGTTTTTTTCTGCATCAAAAACTCATGGAAAGTAGGTTATATGGTTTCCAATGGCATAGTTCACACCAGTGCAGTCAGTTCCAGGGCTTTCCAGTTCCATAAAAAAAAGTAGAACATGCTGCATTTTACCTGCACTGGACTGTACTGGAACGCAGTAAAACGCATCAAAAATGCACTGGAATGCATAAAAAAACGCACGGGACCCTAGTATAGTGAAAAAAATACAGGAAAAAAGAAGAAAAAAAGCACCTGGAATGCACCAAAAACACACTGGAACACGCCAAAAACGTGTTAAAACCGTGCATGCAGAAACGTATCCGGAACGGATCTGGGGTGCATTTTTATGGTGTGAACCAGCCCTAAAACATTGAACTCTGTTAGCCCTAAGGCAACTGTTGCATGTTTTCACTTGTTCACTCTTAGTAAAGCTGGATACACACTATACAATTTTCTGCAGATTTTTTCCTTCAGATTGACCAACACCATATAATATGAGGTCAAACCGTAAGAGTTTTAATTTGTATGTAATCAGGCAAACCCTTGCACTATATGGTTTTGGTAAATCTAGAGGAAATCAGACAACAAAAGTTGTAGAGCGTGTATGGGGCCTACGTTGCTCACAATTGCATAATAAGTAAATAAATTGCATACTGTACCTTTCCTCCAATCATGATTGTTCTTGGCACATATACTTTGGATGGATCTTTCTTGATTCCTAAAAAAATAAACAAGTACATAAGAGTTCAGCTCTTCAACTCTGAAATAAATACCATTATTCCACCATAGTCCCATCTGTCACTCACTGCCAGTCAGTAACCTGTGTCTTCCCAGAATACAGGTTTTCATTAGGAATGATCTAATCAATATCAAGAAGGCCAGGCATTATTTGCCACCTCTCTGTGTGTCTGTCTGCTGGGCCTGGTTGAGGAACTAGCTCCCACAGTATCTGAACGGACACAACTGGGGCTTTTCATTTTATGCCAGGAAGGCAATTACCCTCACTTTGAAAAGCTCACCCCTCCAACAGCCATGTTTAGGCAACAGCTTGTCAACACAGCCCTGTCTTTGTATAAAGTCACCTATTGCCATAGGGGTTGCCCTACAAAGTTTGGCAAGATATGGTCCAAGTGGCTTCAGGATGACTCCACAGCTGGAAAGTAGGATGCTTTTAATTGAGTGATGCTGTTCCATGATTCATGTTGATTAAGATGTAGGGGGTGTTTAATGGGGCCTTTTCAGTCTCTGTGCGAGGCATTGTCTCATCTTTACCGCCTTCTTATGGTATTAGCGTGGGACACACACACACACGGATAGCGGTAGCTTTGTTCTACAAAGTGTTTTTTTATTTTGTCACTGTCTTTTGTAATTTGGACTTGGTGCGGCAGACTCCTGAGGTTTTGGCCCCTGCATTGGCGTTTCTCTGTACCACTTTTGAACATTTAAAAAAAAAAAAATAATAATAATATAAATATATATATATATCTTTTGGCACATTTGTGATAATAATACAAACAAATTAGACCCAGAATCCTTTGAGGAAAAGGATGTAGCAGCATCTTTAATTCTTAGGTGGGGATATAGGTATACAGACCTATTAATTGTATCTAGAAGGAACATTCACATCTAAAAAAATGTACAACAAATATGTAACCCCCTGATACTTGGGACTTTTAAGGCAAAATTTAAACAAATACTGGTATGTATAAAAATATATTATGTTTTATTAATACTAATTTCATAAAAATTGAAAGTACATACTTAACCGAGAAATATATTATACAGACAATTATAAAAACACTTTTCATGTGGAATTTCTTGAAGACTGGCGATGCTTCTCAATGCCCGACATGTTTCAGGAATATAATCCTTTCCTCAGAGGCACTGTTATTGACAAGTATACTCTACAAAACAATACAATAAATATTAATGAGAATTCTAGCATTACATTTCTAAAGTTGACGGGGAATATATCACAATGTTTAAATACCTTGTTAAGCCATGTCCAAGACCACCACACGATGAACAAAGATGCCAAAGCCCCCGCCGCAGGTGAAAAAGCTGCGCCGGCCAGGGTGTCCCCAAGGGAAGGGGAAAGATGTATAAAGTGGGCCAACGGCACTGGCTGGTGCACAGAGCTGCGCCCACAACACCCCCACTGGGTTCCCAAAGGAGCCTGAGCGCAAGCGCTACAAGCAGATCGCAAGGACCAAGGTGTATGGAAATTACACAGAGGGGTTTCTAAAGCAAAAATAGAAAAAAGAAAAAAGGAGAGAAACTTTTTATTACAAGGTGAAGGGAACAAAGAACGCCATCAAATATAATATATATGTATTACTAAAAGGGGAAATATATACTTTTTATTATTAATTTGTAAGATATGCTATATAAAATTGCATAGCATATGCATATAGCACTCTCTGAGATGAGTACATAAGTTAGATTTAATTTTTAAGTTAGATCAAGTAAAGTTCCCATAGGACAGTGCGTCCCCATATATACCTACATATAGGTCCCATACAGAAAAAAAAAGGGGGGTCAAAAATGTAATTATCCTATCAAAAGAATCAAAGTAACAATAGCGAGCGCGAGCGGAGCTAAGAAGTCAGAACAAAACTCTCCTGGACAATGTTAGGGGCTAAATGCAAGCCAGCACATGCACCAATGGATCGGTGGGCGCAATGACGTCATTACTCGCACCACGTCCGATGACGTGCGCAACGTCCTGACATGGACAGAAGAGGGCCGGCATGCACTGGCATTATTTAATGGCGGCAATATCCACTTGGAGACATGCCACTCCTTTCTGCTGCCGCATGCACTGCATGCATTTACCCCCTAACACTGTCCAGGTGAGTTTTGTTCTGACTTTATAGCTCCGCTCACGTTCTCTATTGTTACATTGATTCTTTTGATAACATAATTACATTTTTGACCCCCTTTTTTTCTGTATGGGACCTATATGTAAGTATATATGGGGACGCTCTGTCCTATGGGAACTTTACTTGATCTAACTTCAAAATTAAATCTAACATATGTACTCAAATGAGAGAGTTCTATAAGTATATGCCATGTAATTTATATGGCATATCTTACAAAATAACAAATAAAAAACTTTACTTGATCTAACTTAAAAATTAAATCTAACTTATGTACTCATCTTAGAGAGTGCTATATGCATATGCTTTGTAATTTACAGCCAGGTCCATAAATATTGGGACATCGACACAATTCTAATCTTTTTGGCTCTATACCCCACCACAATGGATTTGAAATGAAACAAACGAGATGTGATTTAACTGCAGACTTTCAGCTTTAATTTGAGGGTATTTACATCCAAATCAGGTGAACGATGTAGGAATTACTACAGTTTGTATATGTGCCTCCCACTTTTTAAGGGACCAAAAGTAATGGGACAGATTAGCAATCATAAATCAAACTTTCACTTTTTAATACTTGGTTGCAAATCCTTTGCAGTCAATTACAGCCTGAAGTCTGGAATGCATAGACATCACCAGACGCTGGGTTTCATCCCTGATGATGCTCTACCAGGCCTCTACTGCACCTGTCTTCAGTTCCTGCTTATTCTTGGGGCATTTTCCCTTCAGTTTTGTCTTCAGCAAGTTAAATGCATGCTCAATCGGATTCACTTTGACACACATGCACCTACCTCCTGGAGAGTGTTCTTGATCTGGCCAACTGTTGTGAAGGGTGTATTCTTCACCAGGGAAAGAATTCTTCGGTCTTCCACCACAGTTGTTTTCCGTGGTCTTCCGGGTCTTTTGGTGTTGCTGAGCTCACCGGTGCGTTCTTTCTTTTTAAGGATGCTCCAAACAGTTGATTTGGCCACACCTAATGGTTTTGCTATCTCTCTGATGGGTTTGTTTTGTTTTTTTCAGCCTAATGATGGCTTGCTTCACTGACAGTGACAGCTCTTTGGATCTCATATTGAGAGTTGACAGCAACAGATTCCAAATGCAAATAGTACACTTGAAATGAACTCTGGACCTTTTATCTGCTCCTTGTAAATAGGGAATAGCACACACCTGGCCATGGAACAGCTGAGCAGCCAATTGTCCCATTACTTTTGGTCCCTTAAAAAGTGAGAGGCACATATACAAACTGTTGTCATTCCTACACTGTTCACCTGATTTGTATGTAAATACCCTCAAATTAAAGCTGAAAGTCTGCAGTTAAAGCACATCTTGTTCGTTTCATTTCAAATCCATTGTGTTGGTGAATAGAGCCAAAATGATTAGAATTTTGTCGATGTCCCAATATTTATGGACCTAACTGTATATAGCATATCTTACAAAATAATCAATAAACTTATATATTTCCCCTTTTGGTAATACATGTATATTATATTTGATGGCGTTCTTCTTTGTTCCCATCACCTTGTAATAAAAAGTTTCTATCTTTTTTTCTTTTTTTGCTTTAGAAACCCCTTGGTGTCATTTCCATACACCTTGGTCCTTGTGATCTGCTTGTAGCGCTTGCGCTCAGGCTCCTTTGGGAACCCAGAGGGGGTGTTGTGGGCGCAGCTCTGTACACCAGCTAGTGCCGTTGGCCCACTTTATTCATCTTTCCCCTTCCCTTGGGGACACCCGGGCCGGCACGGCTTTTTCATGTGCGGCAGGGGGCTTTGGCATCTATGCTCATCGTGTGGTGGTCCCAGACATGGTTTGACAAGGTATTTAAACATTGTGATACATTCCCCGTCAACTTTAGAAATGTAATGCTAGAATTCTCATTAATCTTTATTGTATTGTTTTGTAGAGTATACTTTTCAATAACCGTGCCCCTGAGGAAAGGATTATATTCCTGAAACATGTCGGGCG
Organism: Glandirana rugosa; assembly: GCA_018402905.1. NCBI lineage: Eukaryota > Metazoa > Chordata > Amphibia > Anura > Ranidae > Glandirana > Glandirana rugosa. The sequence continues at coordinate 231,943 of BLSH010145457.1, read as the reverse complement.
TTGAGAAGTATCGCCAGTCTTCAAGAAATTCCACATGAAAAGTGTTTTTATAATTGTCTGTATAATATATTTCTCGGTGAAGTATATACTTTCAATTTTTATGAAATTTGTATTAACAAAACATAACATATTTTTATACATATTTGATTCAATTTTGCCTTAAACGTCCCAAATATCAGGGGGTAACATATTTGTTGTACATTATTAGTAAGGGATGATGGTAAATGGGCTACCCACCCAGGTGGTATAATAGCTATAACTCCCACATCTAAAAAAAGGATTAAGGCATGGCTAATTTTTAGGAGTAAGAATGTTGCGTGTTGGCTGTTCTATAGATACACTGAATGGCTCTCTTGTACTACTCTTGTACTACCAAGTTACAGATTGTGCCATAATGCAAATCATACACCATACCAACATAGGGATTTACTAAAACTGTTGCACTCAGAAACCGATGCAGCTGTGCATGGTAGCAAGTTTCTAACGTCAGCTTGTTCAATTAAACTTTGACAATAAAACCTGGAAGCTGATTTTTTCTATGCAGAGCTTCATCCGATGTTTTAATCTCCAGTTTTAGTAAATCCCCCCATAGTTCGGTTAAGAAACATTTTCATTGAGGCACATTCAAGAACCATTCTACAGGAAATATGTATTATGCCGTCACTGGTTACTGATTATTCTGGAAATTCTAGTAACAGGGGTTAAACGGGTTCTTTTTGTTCAGATAATCAGTATATTCATAGTCACCTTAGTCCCCCCCAGGCTTGATACTTACGATTGTACAAAGTGATGATATGTAAACAGTTTAGGAGCTGCCTCTTGTATTCATGGATTCTCTTCACTTGTACATCAAACAAGGAAGATGGATTAATTTTAACCTTGTATTCCTTCTCCAAATAAGCTGAAAATTTCAGCTTGTTCTCCTAACATAAAAAACAACAGATGTTAATGGTTAGGTATAAAGGTGTTCGGTATAAGGATGTTCTGAATACACATTCAGGGTCTTAGTTATTGTCTCCAAAGATGTGCACTAATTTACCTGCTTGACTTTAGCAATATCATGCACAAAGCTCTCGTCATCCACAAAATCCAACAGTTTCTTCAGTTGGCTCATGTTAGTTATAAAATCTTCCCCAATTTTCTGCAAAGAGAAATAGGAATAATTAAGGTTCTGATGGCTGAAGAAAGGACCTATGTTCCCTGATTCAGACTTATTGGACAGGCTTGTGTCTCCAGTTCTTAGTACTGACGCTTTGCTACATCAGGCCTTGAGTATGGCGATGCCTACATATTACCAATGAAAACCTTTTGCAATGAATGTGGGAAATGTAATTTTATGGGTTAGCAAGCCTGTGAAAGCCTTAGCCAATGAGGTGCATTGTATCTTGCCTTTGCAGGAACACCCATAATTCTGAGGTGGACAAGAACAAAGTCGAGAATTATGGCTGGGAGATCTTGCTGCTGGGGTACCAAAGACATACCAAGAAGCTTACCTAGGACTAAAAGATTATATTTGGTTTGAATAAGTTGATATTGAAACACTAAGATAGCACTCTCAGCATTTTTACACAAGCGTTCATGGAACTAATAGCCTTTACCAAATGTACCAGGTTCCTATCTAGCAATGGTGTAATTTAACATCCTAATTTCAAGGTGGACTGTGTCTGCAAATATATAGGCTAGGATTACTCATTACTAACATAACAAATCTATTAAGTGGAGTAAGACATGTAAATATAACAGAAAATCATGTATAGAAAAAAATGGTTTAACATGCCTCATTCACCCCATCATTTTTCTTAGCGCATTTTAGTTTAAACTTCAATAGAGTGAGGGGTGAAATGACATTTATACCTCTGCGATTATATCAGCCAGGCCTGGATTGCACAGCATTAACCACCTCCTTGGAGTAATGCCATTTGTCTTGTTCTGGAATTTCGGAGGCTCCATGTCATAGAAGTCTTTAAAGCTGAAACATAAAAATAATATTGCAATACAAACATATAAGGACTAGGTGCTGGTATACTGAATGGGCAGCTAAACTGTTTCCACAGAATGAAACATTTACTGAGCACCGTGGACTAATTTTCCTGTGAATCATGTGCACGGACAACCAGAGAAGAAAATTACTTCTTTACATTTTGAGAAAAGGAATTGTCATTTTCAGCTTGGCCTTCTATATTCCTAGGCCCTAAATACACTCAACTCTGAACCCTTTCAGGCATGACCACCCAGAAATGTATTTGGTACAGATAAGAGACCATTGTTTAGATGGTTCAGTCCCCAGCGCTTTATGAGCTAGCATCTGTATGCAGCCCCGTAGATTAGCAACATCATTTTTAGCAATTTGCTGAAAAATGCTTCAAACAAATATCTAGCTTGTTTCTGGTGTTTGTCACTTATAGGTTTACATTAAATATAATTCCAACCAAATTTAACATTTATAAAAGTGTGAGGAAGAGTTAGAACCCACGTCAGGTTTTTGCTACTGTTAGAGAGCTTTCGCCTCACTTCCTGTCTGGAAGATCACGGGTCCGGGGACAGGAAGTAGGGGTATGAATTTTTCAACTGGATGCAATAAAAACCTGATAAAAGTTTATAACCCTTCCCCACTCTATTTAATACTTTTTTTGTTTAAGAAAAAAAGTACAAAATTACACAAATAAGTGTAAGACTGTGGAATAGTATGACATCAAGATGGTATAATAATAGACAGTACAATATAGTATACAGGTCATGTAAGAGGAAAAGTCTCACCAAAAACAGCCATAACACCAGCAGCCATTTTTCTCCACCTCACTCCCATGACGAGCAAACAGTACAAGAAATCCATGCTTTTATAGCCATTAAATGTGGCTAAGGCCTGCATTCCTAGTACATAGAAAAGTACTTCACCTCCCACTATGAGCCAGTAAATGATATTCAAGAAACAGAGGATCATCAGAAGTGAATAAGAAATTGATTTATTGGAATTATTTTAAATACTCCTCTAATTACAACCAATGGCTTTGAGCAACTACTCTTCCCTTGGGTGGATGGGAGTCTGCCAGCTCCTCTATGCTGTTATGCCGGATCTGGGGCAGGGGTCCAGTGGGAGGATATTCCTTACCTTGACCCCACTTGTTTGTAGAAATTACTAGTCCTTCTACCCCCCCCCCCACCCCTTCCTTCTCCCAGCCTCCCTCTCCACCCCCTTACTCCCTCTTTTTTCTCTCTCTCTTCTCCTTCTTCACCTTCCATGTGATGAGCTGTCCCCCCCCCCTTTTTTTTTACCCTTGGGGACTTCCTCAGGTGTATGCTTCCCCATTTGCAATTTTGAAAGTGTGGGTGACATCACAGCATTTGAGTCACACTCTTTTGCATCTATTCATCAGTTACATTTCTCTATATGTGTAAAGTACCATGTGATGTATATTAAAATGAGCAATTTTTATTTTTCACCATGTCCATTTGAGAACCCTTTTGTTCTTTCAGATGAAAATGAATTGTACAATATCTTTCTCATTATGTATGTGATGCAGCCCATTCTTAAATAAAAAATGTTATTAAAAAAAAAAAAAAAAAAAAAAAAGGAGGACGGTATAATAAACGAGGGCCTAAAAATGTCAAAAATGACATGCCAACATATAGGAAAGCAAAGTTAAATCAGCATTCGCAACGTCCCATGCAGGGTGGTTGCCAAGGGGTCGGTGGTGGTTTGTTGCCATGTGGTAGAGGCAAATGAGCAGTTGCTAGAAACCAGATAGGAGAAGTTGAAGATACCTCTAACATGCAATATAACAAGTAACAAATGGAGAAAGGTAAAGAAAAGGGCCCAATGTTAGGACAGCGGATCTGTTGAGGAGTGAGCAGGCGGAGCTAGAGGTTACCCCAGATGCTGTCTCCCACGAGTGACCACATTCTCAATTTCACACCTGTTTGAACTCCTTGCCGCTGGCATCGAGTCCACACAGTCTGGTAAGAGTACTCAATCTCGCTAATCGGTGGTGGATATACAGTCTATAATGTTCACTTATTTGATGATAGCTAACCTCCTTTGAATGTCAAGTATATCTCCAACTGTGTCATCAAACTCGATTCAGCTTTTTGTGATCTACTTTTTGGACTCATTTTTCTTCATGGGTAATAATTATTTTTTAGCATTATTCACGTTTTTGGATTGATTAATATAGGGCCTTCACCTATATGAACTATATATGGACTTCTATATTGTTTTTTGCACTTGACACTTTATCACTAGATGATTCATTTGCACAGTTACGGTGTTTGTATTTATATATATATATATATATATATATATACACACACACACACACACACAAACAGGGCTTTTTTTCTAATAAAATAGGTGCAGGAACTCAACCACAACCACACACACACACACACACACACACACACACACACACACACACACACACACACACACACACACACACACACACACACACACACACACACACACCCTCCAAACCTCAATAGTGGGTGTGGTCAATTTCCTGTTGTGGTCAACAGTAGGAGAGAATGAAATACAAGGAGTGCATTATGTAGAGAGTGCAGAGTTTGGGGGGGTATGCACATAGTGCACAGTTTGGGGGTGCGCTGTGTACATAGTACATTTTTCCTACATACAGAGTTCAGCCTTCTTCCACAGCCACTTACCTTTGCATTCTCCGTCCACATCTCACTTTCACCCCTCTTCAGCTCTGACATGTCCATGCTGCCCCCCCCCCCCCTCAACTGCCTCTACTTGAAAGCTCCACCACTTTCCACATGTCTTATTTTTGTTGCTGTATTAAGCCGAAACACCCAGCCTGCTCTAATACCTCCCCACATACTGTAGGGGGTTCCACCTCTCTCATTTGCAGGGATATCTGGGGGGGGGGATGTCGAAATCAGCACTGCACCCCGGGGACCTCCATCTGCATTGTCCCCATCCTGCACTCACTGCTGCTCAGGGATCAGATCTGTTTACAAGTGATGGTGGTGAGCAGGGGGCAGAGGGCCTAAGTTCCAGCTGAAAAAGCCCTGTATATATATTTATATCTTACTGTTTGCATATTTGCACATTTCTGATATTTTCACATATAATTATCTATTAACGATGTACTTGAATATCTTTCCAACATATAGGAAAGCAAAGTTATCGCAACGTCCTATGCAGGGTGGTTGCAAAGGGGTAGGTGGTGGTATGTTGACATGTGGTAGTGGCAAATGACCAGTTGCTAGAAAACCAGATAGGAGAAGTTGAAGATACCTCTAACAAGCAATATAACAAGTAACAAATGGAGCAAGATAAAGAAAAGTACAGGGCACAATGTTAGGACGGCAGATCAGTTTGAAAAGTCAAGCTTTTACTGCTATACGAGTACATGTCCCCACTGATGAAATCCTTTTGTCACTTTGTCTCAGTGGTCACCATCACTGAAACAAATAAGACAAATCCTTCCTAAGGGAACACAGGCAGCAATAAAACTGTGGTTGAGGTTTTACGAGTTTCTTAAGTAAAGTAATTATTCTGGAGTTCCACTTTAAAATCTTAAACAGGGTAAAGCAATTATGTCAGCCAATCAGAAATCAGCAATAATTAGTACGTCTACATCCACCTGGTGGTGTAGGATGTCTGATTGGATGGTAGAAGTTACCAAAGAGCACAGATTTTAGCCTTCTAATTACATTAGAATCCCAATTCTCAAGTCTTGTTTTAACCATGCCTGGTAAGTCACATAGCCATGTCAAGAACAAGCATAGGTAGCATTAGGTTTGCAAACCAGTTTTTACCATAACTAGCAAGCCTAGCCAATGATCATCTGATACCTAAGTGCAGATCATTTTTATGTAAACACAACGGCCTGTCCTATTAACAAAAATGGCGACAAAGTTAAAGGAGAAGTTGACTTTTAGAAAAAAAAAAAATAATAAATGCACTTTTTTGTGCATTTATTATAATTTTTTTTGGAGCCTGTTAAGCATTGCACGTGCCATGCAGGTCTCCAGCAGATCTGCCAGTGAATCTGTGTGCCATACATCATCCTGTACGGGCAAGCAGATATAATCGGACAGGAAGAGATAATGAGCTACCACAGCACTCCACAATGCCATAGTAGCTCATTGAAAACTACAAGTCAACAGCTGCAAAGCCCTTGTAGTTTTCCATTCACAGGACAGTTTTTTTTTTTTTAAATTGTGACAGCTAGCGGGGGGTGGGAAGATCCCCGCTAGCTATCGCATCGGGGGAATATGGGAGGTGCGGGGGGGGGGGGGGGGGCA
>BLSH010145457.1:202390-216425 GCA_018402905.1 Glandirana rugosa | reverse complement strand
TCCCTAGTCGCCTGTCTAAGGGGGGCGACCCGTCCACCTAAGAGAACCTACCTAAAGCGGGTATATCTTGGGATTATCACCGATATGTGAGAAGGTATTTATAAGTCAAAAGAAAATATTTGTTGGAAAAAGCGATCGTTATTAGGTAGATAACAGTTGTTAGGTAAACTAGGTATAATCTGTACACTCCTTTACCTAAAGTTAGGTATCAATGCTATGTTAGGATTAGATGCTAGCATTAAATAACTAGCGTAGAGGACAAAGGTGGTACATAAAAGTATTAGACTCTCGAGTTTTATGATAACATAGGAGGAATATTAATAATAGTTTTTCATCAATTGGCAACACTGGGGTACCTTGTATCATAAATACAATAGTATTTTGAGCTCTCAGATTATGAAAATACATGGTGGAAACAGGAGATGCGATCAATAAATTACGATCGTAGATTAGGATTGTATCGTAACTATGGATTGAAATCCATTTCCTCACATGTCTAATATGGATCAAATGGATTGTTGACAATAGATGGATTATTGCTAGCGAAAAAGGTTGTTTATAAAAGAAAACTGAATATTTATGGAAGAGTGTATAGCCACTATTAGGGTTCTATATGGGCGAAATCCATCCAAGAGAATCCACCTGCCCAGCGGGGGGAATCTGTCCGCTGATCCCTACTGAGCAGGAGAATGACAGGTCGCCGAGACCGCTGTTCTCTATGGGTTGGTCGGATGGAAACGGGCTGCATGTCCATTTCCATCTGATCTGCCAGATGGATGTGAACATATCCCCATCCGTCTGTTTTTAGCAGACTGGATCGGATGCCGATGGGTGACAGCAGACACATGTCCGCTGACATCCGCCGCCCCATAGAGAATAGGTGGTCTGATTGGGTTTGCCTAAAAAACAGACAGACGGACCCGAGTGGTCCACTGGTGTGAAAGAGGCTTAAGGGTTCATGTCTAGGGGCATTCTTGTCCAATGCTGCGTCTTCCTTTGAACGCAGCTGTATTTGAATGGAAAATCCAGCAATTGACAAGAAAAGACTAAACCGCTTCTGGATCACCCCACGCAGATATACCGCCCTGTACGTGATTTCGTGCACAGGGTCTGAGGCATATGCGTGCTTGGAGCCAAACAGCGGGTCCGGCGGACGCAATGTCCGCAGGAACCCGCCAATCATTCTGATGTAAACAAGGTGGACTGCTGTTCTGCCAGAGGGGAAGATGGAGATTGTTTATTTCTGCTACGCAGGAACACGGATCTCTGTCTTCCCCCAGCCAAAGCACCCCCCCCCCCAAAGTTAGAAAGCATCCCCTAGGGACACACTTAACCCTTTGATCATCCCTCATGTTAACCCCTTCCCTGCTGGGTGTCATTAGTACAGTGCCAGTGCATTTTTTCTTTAGCACTGATCACTGTATTGGCGTCACTGGTCCCCAAAAATTGTCAGAAGTGTGTATTAGGTGTCCGATTTGTCTGTCGCAATGTCGCAGCCCCACTAAAAATCGCTGCTCACTGGCATTACTAGTAAAAAAATAAATAAGAATTCCATAAAAATATAACAGTTTGTAGATGCTACAACTTTCATTCAAACCAAATATATACTTATTGGGATTTTTTTCCTAAAAACATGAAGCAGAATACAGTTGTATGCAAAAGTTTAGGAACCACTGACAATTTCCATGATTGTCATTTATAAATATTTGGGTGTCTGGACCAACAATTTCATTTTGGTCTATCAAATAACTGAAGGACACAGTAATATTTCAGTAGTGAAATGAGGTTTATTGGATTAATAGAAAATGCGCAATATTCAGTAAAACGGAATTAGACAGGTGCATAAATTTGGGCACCCCAACAGAAAAATCACATCAATATTTAGTAGAGCCTCCTTTAGCAGAAATAACAGCCTCTAGACGCTTCCTATAGCCTGTAATGAGTGTCTGGATTCTGGATGAATGTATTTTGGACCATTCCTCCTTACAAAACATCTCCAGTTCAGTTAGGTTTGATGGTTGCCGAGCATGGACAGCCCGCTTCAAATCACCCCACAGATGTTCAATGATATTCAGGTCTGGGGACTGGGATGGCCATTCCAGAACATTGTACTTGTTCCTCTGCATTAATGCCCAGGTAGATTTTGAGCAGTGTTTTGGGTCGTTGTCTTGTTGAAATATCCAGCCCCAGTGTAACTTCAACTTTGTGACTGATTCCTCAACATTATTCTCAAGAATCTTCTGATATTGAGCGGAATCCATGCGAACCTCAACTTTAACCAGATTCCCAGTACCAGCACTGGCCACACAGCCCCACAGCATGATGGAACCTCCACCAAATTTTACTGTGGGTAGCAAGTGTTTTTCTTGGAACGCTGTGTTCTTTTGCCGCCATGCATAACGCCCCTTGTTATGACCAAATAACTCCATCTTTGTTTCATCAGTCCACAGCACCTTATTCCATAATGAAGCTGGCTTGTCCAAATGTGCGTTTGCATACCTCAAGCGACTCCATTTGTGGCGTGTGTGCAGAAATGGCTTCTTTCCCATCTCCCATACAGCTTCTCCCTGTGCAATGTGCGCTGAATTGTTGATCAATGCACAGAGACACAATCTGCCACAAGTTGATGTTGTAGGTCTTTGGAGGTGGTCTGTGGGCTGGTTTTGACCGTTCTCACTGTGGTCTTCTATTTCCTCACTATGTTCCTCACAGTGGACACTGACAGCTTATATCTCTGCTATAACTTTTTATAGCCTCCCCCTAAACCATAATGTAGAACAATCTTTGTTTTCAGGTCATTTGAGAGTTGTTTTGAGGCCCCCATGTTGCCGCTCTTCAGAGGAGAGTCAAAGAGAACAACAACTTGCAATTGGCCACCTTAAATACCTTTTCTCATGATTGGATGCGCCTGTCTATGAAGTTCAAGGCGTAATGAGCTCACCAAACCAATTGTGTTTTTTAATTAATCAGTGCTAAGTAGTTACAGGTATTCAAATCAACAAAATGACAAGGGTGTCCAAATTTCGTTTTGATGCATATTGCACATTTTCTGTTAATCCAATAAACCTCATTTCACTATTGAAATATTACTGTGCCCTTCAGTTATTTGATAGATCAAAATGAAATTGCTGATTCAAACACCCATTTCTTGTTTCATATCTATCATAGACAGATCTTGGTGTCAATCTACTAATTACTGCCCAGCAGTAAATTAAACATGTCCTTTTCCTCTTTTCCCCTAATTTTATTAAATGCTTTATAATTCATTGGAGTGCTCACTCAGGTAATACAAGGGTCACTTGAGGCCTAGATAGGGGGGGGGGGGGGGGATTAGTTTTTTTTTTTAATTTTTTTATTGGTTTTGTTTTATAGCAGAAAGTAAAAAAAAATATATATATTTTTTTTTTCAAATGTGTCTTTTGTGGCTTGTAGCGCAAAAAAATAAAAACTGCAGAGGTGATCAAATACCACCAAAAGAAAGCTCTATTTGTGGGGAAAAAAGGACATCAGTTTTATTTGGGTACGACCGCGCAATTGTCAGTTAAACGCAGTGACGTATTGCAAAAAATGGCCTGGTCATGAAGGGGGGGGGGTAAACCTTCTGGGGCTGAAGTAGTTCATTTGACCTGCAGTGCAAACGCATCTCTATAGCACATCCTGCGTCCAAAGAAAGCAACAACGCAAGGCAGGTCAAACACGATCTCCCTACTGTCATTTGTACTGCTACTTTAAAGTCAATGGGGTTTTCCTGACCTGTGCTTGACTTGCGCAGGTGCTACTTGTGTAACCAATACCATCAGGTTTCTCTCTTATCAATGGCCATAAATAAGCTTCAGTTAATCTTTACTGGTTTGTGTAGTTGCTAGCAGTATGCCAGAAAGTAAACTGGATCTCATAAACCACATACAGTGGTTAGTCTAGTATTAAGTCCCCTTTATTACATAATGATTCACGAATATCTGGCTTACGTCAGTGCTCTGTGACCAGAAGCCATTACAAAATCTAGTTCAGTAGAACAGTGGACTCTGATCTCACGCCAATCTTTTATAGATTTAGTCTGCATAGCTCCTTACAGAGGACAGTTTATAGCAGTCCCTGGCCCCAAAGAAGCTCGCTATCTCATGTCTTTACACACACATTGTAGTAACATTTCTAGAAGGCAGACCTTACCTTATCTGGAAAAGAGTCAAAGCAGGTTCTCACTGGATCGCGGCATCCAAACTTGGAAGACTTAAATCTCCTGATGATGTCTTGGAGCGTAGCCGCTACCACAAAGTACTCTTGCTTCAGCCGCAGCTCCTTGCCTTCAAAGAACTGCAAGAACACGTTAAAGGTCCGAAATGTAATTTTCTGCATTTAGTTCACAGTAGCTGAATTGCAAGGAGAATCAAACTAAAACTAGATGTTATGGACCTGTCAGAGATGACCTATATTATACTGAAAAAAAAAAAAAAAAAAAAGACTTACATTATCATTGGGGTAGAGAACCCGGGAGATATTTTCAGCCAGATTTCTGTCCAACACAGCCTCGATGTAGTCACCAACATTAACTGTAAAACATATAAGCAACGGGATCTTATTTATGAAGTCAGTATGTGGTCACGTTAATTCAGTTCTCAAAATATATTATTATGGCACAACTTTTTTTTCTTAAAGCGGAGTTGCAGCTTTAAGCTGCAGCGCCGTACCTCATTTACGGTTTTGCATTGGCTCCTGGGAGATCTTGGTCAGTTTGACATGGCACGGCTCCAGTAACATTTAACATTGGCATTTATGGGAAATCTTGGTCAGCTTGACATGCAACTGGAGCAGTGCCATGTCAAGCTGACCAAGATTTCACATAGAAGCCAATCTTAAATGTTACTGGAGCCGTGCCATGTCAAACTGACCAAGATGCACCGCGCTACACATGTGCAAGATCAGCAGCTGCATGCTGAGTAACCAGCATGCATGGAATCCAGGAAGGAGGACACTGCAGCTTCAGATGCCCACGCTGTGCAGGAACTTCACAAAGTAAGAAAATGAAGCTGCACAAATAAAAAAGCTGGGCATAGTTTACAGCATCCCTTTGTTACATTGCAGGAGGAATGACCATTCTAGGGGTATTTTTATCTTAAAAGTCATATTTCAGCCGGAACTCCGCTTTAAATATCCCCAAAAGGGTTTAAAATAAATAAAATGGCAGCCCTGGCTTCAATCCAGAGTGGTCCTATGTAGTAGAAAGAATGTAGTACCTATTTTTGCCACAAGATGTCCCCAGTTTTCCATGTTAAATGACACCCAGCATTATTCAACCTTGAAGACTGAAGAAAGATTGTGAGTGCAAGGCATTATGGTCTCAGCCCCTGAGGATCCAGTACATCATGCAACCAGCCAGTAGACAAAAATGTAAATAATGGGGAAAAAAAAAAAAAAAAGTATAAAACATACTGCTTATGTACCCTCCAGGGAAAGAAAGGAAGTTGTGCTTCAAACTCTGCAAGAACACAAATTTGATGCAGCAAAGAAAATCGTTTGGTACGATAATAAAATAAGCAAAAATCAAGGAGCTCCAAGGTGGATTGCTTTTCAGAGGGAATTTGACAGGCGGTGAGGAGGCATTATTGTCCTTTCCACACTGCCTGTTTCAACTCTAAAAACCAAGCCCGGTTGCGGCGTGGGCCCAGTTCACCTGAGTAGGTTGTGTTTAGTGGGCAGTGCTCAGCAGTCCATATTCTCATTGCACACGTTCCTGGAATGAGCTCTTTAAGGTATTGGGTGCTGTAGTGACTACCAGCTGGATACTGGAACCTGTGCGATAAGTAGATATTCGCCAGCACGCCAACGATCCTCAATTTCTTCCAAACCTTTTTATTCAAGAAAGATCACATCAGAAAATGTTATAGTGGAATGTTTCGGAGCCACACAGACCCCTTTTGTCAGGCATGTGATGATTAGTGGGCACTACTGCCCCCTCCACTGCTTCTGCAGCTTAAGGGGAAGTGGTAGGGGGGGGGGGGGGCAGAAAAACATGGCTCATCTACATGCTTTTACCACACTCAAACCGCAAGTATAAACAAGCCCTAAGGTTGTAAACCTAAAAGTTATGCCATTCCCCATTGCCAATGAAGTCTTTGCTTGAGACATTTGATGCATGTTCTGCAGCATTACAGTCACATGCTTTATACGGCAGATCCAAAATCCTATCAACATGAATAAAATGATATATCATTAGCTTTACTATAGCACAAGCATGTAACATTTCAACCTAAACTAACAGCGTGTGAGCTGGATGAATGCCAGCCGAGATCGCAGCTCCTATCACTAGTTGAACTTTCACCCTGCCAATGTATAGTTGTTTTTCTAAGCTGAACGCCAAAGATCAGATCAACAAGAGAAACAGCTAATATTCTTAGTGACAGGAAAGCTCCACACCAGGGACTCTGCAAATGGCATTGCAGAAATATAACCAAATGACGTTGGGAGGGGGTGGAAGTAGGGAGGGGTGGTTTCTGGGGGTGCTGTATGAGTCAGTATGATGATTACATGGACAATTTTGTTGGTTCTCTTCCATGGAAATTTTTCTCTGAAATAGTGGTTCTAAAGCCCCAGATGGGGAGGTTTGGGGTGCTATGTGCCATGCCATGGCACAGAGCAGATGAGTATATGTTAATTTAATAAGAAAAACAAAAAAAAAACCTTTAGTAACACTTTAAAATTAACAAGCGTAATTACCATCCACTACGGTTTATGCCATCTTTAATAAAATTCTGAAAAAAAAATGGCATGGACAAGAACAATGGCATCCTTAACCTTATATTTTGTTGCACGGCCTTTAGAGGCAATCACTGTAAAGTGTAAACAAGCAACTTCTGTAGCTCTCAACGAGACTTCTGCATTTGCCAAAGGATAGTATGGCCTAGTCTTCCTTAGACTGCATTGTTTCAGCTCTTTCCATAGAGATTCAGATCGGGGCTCATAGACCACCACATTAGACCAGTCCAATGATTTGTTGTTGACCATTCTTGGGTGCTTTTAGCTTTGGGTTTTTGGTTATTACCTTTTTGGAAGGCCCAACCTGTGAGTGAGGCAGAGCTTTCTGACATACAAGTTTTACTAGAGAAATTCCTTGATAGTCTTATGTGTTGTCACTTCTCCTCCTGGCTGAATTTTAAAGTCCTCTGACTTCCAGCTTCCTTCCAATTCCAGTCCCGATACCACATGTCCCGTGAACCTTTGAGCCCTTGCAGCTTCAGGGCGGGCTATAGGAGTCACTTGTACCAGTTCTGGAAGTTGATGTGGGCGAGTCCTAGGGTTACTTGTGGGTATTTCTGGGTCTTCATGTGGGTGGTGAAAAGGTGTAAATGTGCCATACCTCTCCCTGTGTCATTCCTGTCTTGCAGCATGCCAAAGAAGAATAGCTTACTGCAAGACTACAGAGGCAGGGCTATGGGAGGTTAATATGAAGGGCTAAATTAATCACTAAACAGAAAGCAAGGCTCTGGTGGGGCGGGATCTGAGGGGTGGGGCTCTGCCTGTTCACATTGGTTGGCATATTTAACTGGGCAGGATTGAATTTTAATTGTGATCCATTCTATACTGCCCAGCAGCAGCACAGCTAGCTCTCAGAACAGGCTGTGTGTGTTTGTGTATGAAGGGGTTTCCTTCTTGAATGATGCGGTGCTCTGTGGTGGGACTTGGGAGGTTTGGACTCTTCCTGTGGGTGTGACTGGGTGGGATTAAATGGTAATTAGGATGTATTCCATCCCACCCGCCATCAGAGCTGTGAAGGAAGTTACATCATTTGCAGAGTCAGAAGGACTACAAAGGGGAGTGTTACAGACTCTAGCTGCTGCAGGAAGAGGCTGTGGAAGGGATGGAGTCTATCAGCAGGATATAAAGAGTGTCACATGACACAAAGCCACAACTAAACCCAGAATATCAGGGGATCTGCAGACAATGGAGCAACATGGTACAGAGGTATGATATATGCTGGGATTGATCATTCCATTCAGTTCTAGTGAAAAGAAAGTTGGAATTCAGATTTAAAGATTACATGTCTGGTATGTCCCTGGCGGTGTGCCTTTGTAATGTATCTGAAAATGTTGATTATTGTGATACTAAAGCAGGGGTAGGCAACCTTATAGTGGTGAAGATCTACCTGAACAACATGGGAGAAGTCAAAGATCACCAGGCACAGTGTCGCCTCCTCACATCTGATTTAATCCTCTAATTGCCATACTACTGTGTTGCAGTTACGGGTTTGAATCAGGTGGTAAGGAGGCAACATATCGCCTCTTGAGATGGAGTGTAGTTGGTATCACTCCGCATGGGACAGGAGCCAGCACTACAGAGGAGGCATCGCCTTATGCGGCTCTTGCTCCCTACTATAGCTCCAATTTTACAAGTAGTCCGCTACTCAGCAAGCCCAGACCACGATCTACCAGTCACCTGTCCATGATCTACTGGTAGATCACGATCTGCAGGTTGCTGACCTCTGTACTAAAGTCTTTTTTTTTTTTTTTGTTAAAAATAACAAACATGTTATACTTACCTGCTCCGTGTAATGGTTTTGCACAGAGCAGCAGGATCCTCCTCTTCTCGGGAAGCCCCCCAACTTGCTACACAGCTCCCTGTGTCCATTCAAACATGGAGCCGCGGCCTGCCCCCCTCCTCATTGGCTAACTGAAAGCAGCAGGAGCCAATGGTGCCGCACTGCTGTCTCAGCCAATGAGATGGGGAGTCCCGTACAGTTGAGACATTCCTATAACATCGCTCTATCTAGAGGGACCTCAGGTTTTAGGGGGGCTGTTGCACACAGAAGGCTTTTGATCTTAATGCATTAAGATAAAAAAACTTCTGCCTTTACAATCACTTTAACCACTTCAGCCCCGGGAGGATTTACCCACTTCCTGACCACAGCACTTTTTGCGATACGGCACTGCGGCGTTTTAACCGACAATTGCGTGGTCGTGAGACGTTGTACCCAAACAAAATTGACGTCCTTTTTTTCCCACAAATAGAGCTTTCTTTTGGTGGTATTTGATCACCTCTGCGGTTTTTATTTTTTGTGCTATAAACAAAACAAGAGCGGCAATTTTGGGGAAAAAAATAACTTTTTTTTACTTTTTGCTATAATAAATATCCCCAAATTAAAAAAAAAACAAAAAAACAAATTTCTTCCTCAGTTTGGGTCGATATATAATCTTCTACATATTTTTGGTTAAAAAAAAAAAAATCAAAAATCGCAAGCAGCGTATATTGGTTTGCGCAAAAGTTATATCGTCTACAAAATAGGGGATATATTTATGGCATTTTTATAATTTTTTTTTTTTTTTTACTAGTAATGGCGGTGATCACTGATTTTTAGTGGGATTGCGATATTGTGGCTGACTGATCAGACGCTTTTGATACTTTGTGAGATCATTGACATTTATACAACGATCAAAGCTTTAAAAATACACGGATTACTGTATGAATGTCAATAGCAGGGAAGGTGTTAACATTAGGGGGCGATCTAGGGGTTAAATATGTTCCCTGGAAGGTGTTTCTAACTGTGGGGGGGAGTGTGTTGAGTGGGGGAGGAGAGAGAAAGTGGTTATCAATTACTGGGAACAGCAGATCTCTCTCCACTTCTGTGACAGAACAGGGATTTGTTTGTTTACTCTAACAGATCCCCATTCTGTCTCTTTATCCCACAATCGGGGATGGCCAGCGGACATCGCGGCCGCTGGCCACAAGCATTCGCTTCTTCGCCGTGCGGCGGTGCGCAACTGCTATATGGACTTAAAGGGGCAAAGTACCAGTACGTCTTTGTGCGGGGACATGCCGACCTGCCGCCATATAATGACGGCGGCTGCTCAGCAAGTGGTTAAATAGATACTATTAGGCTCCATGCACACTAGTATTTTTTAAAGCTCCTATAAGCGGTTATTAGCATTTTTCTGCTCCTAGAATCTAAATAATGTTATCCTATGTGTCCATGCACACTACTTTAGGCTATTAGCATTTTTTTGGGCCTCAGCGTCTAGGAGCAGAAAAAAAAAACACCCCTAAATACTTAGAATGAAAGAGCTTTGTTCCCCAAGGGGATTATGCGGTGCTGTAGAATTGATCAATACCAATTGAGTTTTCAATAAAACATTCAATCTTTATTATAACATAATTGTCATTAAATTATATACATAAACATTAAAATCAGTATATTCCAAATATTACATGAAAGGGGTTCAGCCAAACAATTATTAGGCTTCAGTCAGCTGTTATCCCAACCGGTTTCGCCCCCATGGGCTTCTTCAGGGGATTATACTGACCTCCAAACTCCAAACAATTCAGGGCCCAGCACAGGCTTTCGCCAAGGCACAACCGGCCTCGTCCAAGCTTGGGAATGGCAACTGCAGGTGATGTAAGTGGTCCTGGTTATAATTATAGCACAATAGTTGTAATCGCAGTTATGGATCAGAAATATATTGGGGACGCCAGACAGGTAAAACAATAAGGAAACAGTCCACGGAAGACTAATATAATACCGAAACAATCCAGGGGAAATTTTTACTCATAGGCTTTCTCCTGTGTGTAACAAAGTACATCAAAAACAGGATACCGCCTCAGAACCGAGGTCGAATGGGAAAGAAGCATGTCTAAGAAGATAAATCTCCACTTCATTAGTTCTGATAATCGCCTGCTCGGGCGATTGGGGGAGGCTTGTTGGACTGTACATTATTATCAGAACTAACGAAGTGGAGATTTATCTTCTTGGACATGCTTCTTTCCCATTCGACCTCGGTTCTGAGGCGGTATCCTGTTTTTGATGTACTTTGTTACACACAGGAGAAAGCCTATGAGTAAAAATTTCCCCTGGATTGTTTCGGTATTATATTAGTCTTCCGTGGACTGTTTCCTTATTGTTTTACCTGTCTGGCGTCCCCAATATATTTCTGATCCATAACTGCGATTACAACTATTGTGCTATAATTATAGCCAGGACCACTTACATCACCTGCAGTTGCCATTCCCAAGCTTGGACGAGGCCGGTTGTGCCTTGGCGGAAGCCTGTGCTGGGCCCTGAATTGTTTGGAGTTTGGAGGTCAGTATAATCCCCTGAAGAAGCCCATGGGGGCGAAACCGGTTGGGATAACAGCTGACTGAAGCCTAATAATTGTTTGGCTGAACCCCTTTCATGTAATATTTGGAATATACTGATTTTAATGTTTATGTATATAATTTAATGACAATTATGTTATAATAAAGATTGAATGTTTTATTGAAAACTCAATTGGTATTGATCAATTCTACAGCACCGCATAATCCCCTTGGGGAACAAAGCTCTTTCATTCTATCTATAATTGGGATGAGGTGCCACAAATTATTAAGGCCATATGCCAAAAACTGACCAAGGATACAGTCCATTAATTTACCCCTAAATACTTCTTTAGGCTCCATTTACACAGGACGCTGTTTCAACATCCCTTGAATGATTTTTTTTTGACAGCTAGAAGCTGGCGTCTAAAATTACCGTTTTGCCGCGTTTGCATCTAGGAGCGTTTTAAATGGAAATGCCTCTAAACGAAGCGGTCCTAGATGTGAGTTACCGCGTTTACAAGCTGTTTGGCGTTTCAAATGCCTCTGAACTGGCGTCTGAACCCATTTTTTTGCGTTCCAAAAAAGCCTCTAAACTCAACTGCCTGGAAACTACCTTAAACGACCCTGTCTAAATGTACTGATAAGAGAACAGAGGAAAGTTCAGGGGCAACTGAAAAAAATGCCCAAATGCCTGTTTACCAGCAGCAGTGTAAATTAGGCCTATTTTTTTTTTTTCATGTACTGCAAGAACGCTAATAAAATGTGAGTTCATGGAGCCTTACAGAGGTAATGCTTATAGTGTGCAAAGAGCAGGCAAGCATTGGGAGTCTTTGCTGTTTTGCATTCAACACTTAAAAAAAACAGAAATGTTTTGCATCCCAGTGTCTATAATTACAAAAGAAATAATTATAATCTAAATAAATAATTATATAGTAATAAATAAATATTATTATATCTAAAAAGACACATAGGAATATCATGATTTAATGAGCTGCTTCTCATGAAACAAAATCCACATGACCTTTCCAATGCTCTAAATAATTAATTAACCTTATGGCATATTCAAAAGAATGGCAAGTGATGTCCTTGTCAAAGCTCAACCTTAAATAGCAATGGTCTGGAACTGACATATTTGCCTTATATAGTCACTCAAGAATTGTGGAGATAATCATAAGAGCTGCTCACTGTTCCAATCCTTCCAATGTTCCCTGCCTCCTCTCCTAATAAAAGGTGTTGACAGAAGCCTTTGTCTACATGGCCAAATGCTTTTAATGTACAGCGAGCGCAGAGGGAGCCGACCAAAATAGAAAGCTGCTGACAGTAACTCTCTTTTAGCTATATACATATATATATATATATATATAAAAATAAATAAAATCATACCGGTGTCCTAAGTGAAGCCAAACTATAGATTTTATTATATATATATATATATATATATATATATATATATATTTATATTCTATATCTTACATCTATACATTTTCAAAAAGCAGATGCTTCTCACCAAGACTATCAAAAATATACTTCCAATGCAGACATACTACTTGGCTCTCCCAGACGGCGTTTATAGGCTTGCTCTGTAATGCCCATACTCCTTACCAAGGGCATGCACTGGGGTCTGTGTGCTTTGGAAAGTAATAACAGTAGTTGGTGCTGGGCCCATACAGCAATTACTATATAAATGCAATGTCAAGAATATAGATAAAGTTGGGAGTATGGCCACCCAGGGTACTGGAATCACTGCCTATAAACAAGCCAGGCAGTATGTCTGCAAGTAAAGAAGGATATTGATAGCAGTGAAAAAAAAAAAAAAAAAAGGCTAGCGAGGGAAGGATTAATGAAAAAAGAAAAAGTAAATCACGTTTAGAACTAACAAGTTAAAGAGCAGGTAACCTTTGTTATTAGTTTAGTTTAGCATTACCTATCAAAATACTTCAAGTATATTTTGTAGCTAAAACTTCATTTTACATATAGGCAGCACAGTGCTTAGCACTTCTGCCTCGAAGCACAAGGGTCCTTGGTTTCAACTTCAATCAGGACACTACCTGCATGAGGTTTGCATGTTCTTCCTATGCTTGTGTGGGTTTGTTTCCTTTGGTTACTCCATTCCTTCCAGAGTCCAAAAACATGCTGGTAGGTTAACTGGTTGATGTCTAAGTTGACCCTAGTATGTGAATGTATGCATACGACATAGGGACCTTCGATTAGAAGCTCATTGAGGGCAGAAAATGATGTAATGTGAATGCACAATATATTTAAAGTGCTGTGTAAATTGGTGGATATATAATTACCTGTATTGAAAGGAGAAATGTAGCCAATGCTCTTTTGGCTGTACTTCTATGGATCACAGGAGCTCAGATAGTTCTGCACTCTTGTGACTAGAGATGAGCGAACTTCTAGAAGTCCGGGTTCTGCTGGTTCGGCCGAACTTCGGGACAAAGTCCGGGTTCGGGTCCGGACAGAACCCGAACTTTGTCCCGGACCCCGAACCCCATTGAAATCAATGCGGACACGGACTTTTAGGCACAAAAAAGGCTGTAAAATAGTCCTGGAAGGTCCTAGAGGTCTGCAAAAGGAAGGAAATGGGGGTAAGGGTGGAACAAGTGACCTACAAAGAAATGGGGACAGGGAAATAACTTTAAATATTTAAAAAAAAATAAAAACATAAAAAATGCAAAAATGGAGATCATCTTCAAAATGGGTCTGAAAAGTATTAATTAACGGTAGAGGCCATAGAAATGTTCTAAAATAATCTTCAAACTGTGTCAAAAAAGTATAAATAAGCCGGGAGAACCCATATCACTGTTCTGCAAAATGTGTGTGTCACTTTAAATGAAACCGGGAATAAGTGCACATCTGTTCTGCAAAATTATTTTAAGTCTGTGTGTCACTTTAAATGAAACCGTGAATAACTGCACATCTGTTCTGCATATGAAAAGTCTGGGTAAAACTTCTACTAGAGGTAAAAACG
>BLSH010145457.1:170274-184894 GCA_018402905.1 Glandirana rugosa | reverse complement strand
AGGGTTCAGGCGTAATGGGACTGACACACAATGTCGAGCTTCACCTGTATGACAGACACGTTGTACACGAAAACACATCCACCGGGTAACCCCTTTCGTCGGACGTATATACATCTCGTTGTCACTGTTTACAGCTTTCCCCGGGAAAAGTCGGACACAGAAGTGTCGACATGTCAAAGGTAATACGAGACTAAAAGAGAACTTCGACGGTTGTCAAGTCGTTTATAATTATAAGTACTCTTAAGTCCCCTGTCATTTGTCGAACAAACGGTTGTGTCTAGTACCGGTGACGAGAAAATTGTTTGAACGCACCGACCTTTAAAGGTTACGTGGTCATAACAAGTAGGCTTTCGAGCCTATACAGCTTGGAGTAAGACAACATGCATAAAGAGGATGATGTGGTCAAAATACTCATTTGCCTAATAATTCTGCACACAGTGTATACATTGGGTAAAAGCCACATTCCAGGGTATAACACCTTTTTGTGAATAATTTGCAATGAAAGCTACTGTAAGAGCTACTACATCATTACTGGCACACACTGGGAAATGTCTGACAATACTGGTGCATTGGAAATTTCCAGCCACGCAAGTTTGTTAAAAGAGCAGTGGCCATGATCTGTGTTGGCAAACAAGCTGTTTACTGTCCCCTGAATTCTCATGAATATTAATATTTGCTGAACTGTTGGCAGCTTCAAGAGAAAATCAGAGCATAATGGAAACTGTACAGCTGTGAAGACACAGGCTGAAAAGGGCCCCTTTCGACATTTGTCACTGTTGCTCTACATATATGCAGGCTGCTTTCCCCAATGGGCCACCTACACAAAAGCACATGTTGCACAGACAGTATGTCCACTTCGAGCTGTAACACACAGTCAGGGTAATGCGGACTTGGGAATGCTGTGCCAATTCAGGACACAGGATTAATGTGTCCTTGTGTATAGGTGAAAAGCCAGATTGAAGCTTCAGCAGATGGAAAATAGAAATTTCTATTTGGTATAAAAAAAACCCATTAGAATATAACAGAGTGCCTTGTATAATCACTCTCTGGGCTTCATAGTCGTCTCTATGGCATTAGAGTTGGAAGTTTAGAAATGCTTATGGGACAAAACCTCCATCACTGAGAAAAACAGAACTAGTCATTGGGAAGCAGCTTGAAACAGTGCCAAGCTGGCACAGTAACAAAGTGCCCTTCAGCAAAAGTAAAACAATCAGAGAATTTCACAATATAAATGAACTCTAATTATGCAGTTTAATGAATGCTTCCAGTTTTATACAAAATATATTCTATATATAAGTGGACATCTACCCGCTATTAGACCTCTACTACTTCATGACATGACATTGTATGGAGCAGGAAGTGGTGACGGAGGTAAATCAAATGCTGCATTTATGCCAAATAAAAAGAAGTCAAACGAGGAGATGTCTGCATATGTACATTTTCCAAAGGGTGAAATAAAAATAACATTTATTATAATGTGATAAAAAGAAAAATGAACACAGCTAAAGAATCTATAACAGCAGCCAGTCCTAGTTTAAAGTGTTTCTCTAGGAAAAAATATTTTCTCGGCTTGTAATAGAGTGGGGAAAAGTTAGACCCTTTGTTAAGTTTTTATTGCTGTCTGTCTGTGTCCCCATCAGGGAGTTCCCTCCCTCTGCTTTTACTGATGTCACCAAGATAGACAATTCCACATTTTTGTGTTGTCCCCAGAACAAGAGGTAAGGAGAAACGTTCCAATGAGATATCTATCCCATAGATGACTTTCTAAGTGGGGATTCTCCTTTACTTGGGAGATTTCCCTTAACTTCCTATTGCATCTTTGAAACAGAAAGTGAAGAGAAATCCCCCCCAATGGTACACAGACAGTAAGCTAAATAAAATATAAACAAATATAAAACTAAAAAAAAAAAAAAAAGATTTAGCTAGAAATACACTTTAAGGACTGCTATAGTGTTTTACAATGATTGCTTGTGTATGAAGCAATGCTATGGTGATCATATAGCTCCACTTTTTCAAAACACATCTACATATGCTAAAAAAATATATTCCTGGTGTGAAAGTATATACATTCCCAATTCCAAAAAAGTTGGGACGCTGTGTGAAATCTACATAAGAACAGAAGGCAATTATTTGCAAACGTCATAATCTTATATTTTATTCACAATAGAAAACATAACAAAGTTAAACTAGAGAAAAAAAGACCATTTTAAGAAAAAAAGATGGTCATTTTGAAATTGATGGCAGCAACATGTCTCAAAATGTTGGGACAGGGCAACAAAGAAGAGTTGGAAAAACATTTTGCAACTAATTAGGTTAATTGGGAACAGGTGAGTAACTGGGTATAAAAAGAGCATCTTGGAGAGTCAAAGTCTCAAACAGAGGTTCACCAATCTGTGAAAAGCTACATCTAAAAATACCGTTAAACAATTTTAGAATAATGTTCCTCAACGTAAAATCTAAAAGATGTTAAATATATGAATCATCTACGGTGTAGAATATCATCAACAGATTAAGAGAATAAAGAGAAATCTCTGTGTACAAGGGACAAGGATGAAACGCAATATTGGATGCTTATGATCTTCGGGCCCTCAGACAGCACTGCATTAAAACCAGTCGTGATTTTGTGATGGACATCACTGCATGGGCTCAGGAATACTTCCAAAAATGAACACAGTTCACTGTGCCATCCAAAAATACAAGTTAAAGCTCTATCATGTAAAGAAGAAGCAACTATAGCCAATAGCAATAATCACTGTGTTCTCTTGGTAGGGACTGCTCCCTGCCAGGAGGAGGCAATAGCCCCACGGGAGGGATTAACCCCATTAACACTGGCTGTGTTGATGAGGGAATAGAGCGATTTTCTTTCCTGCCACACATCATAGTCAATAGCTATCAGCATTGTAGTCTACTTTTATTTGAGCTGGTCCCCTATACCAGTGTTTCTCAACCTTTTTTCAGTCAAGGCATCCTTTAAAATTATGGACAATCTCAAGGCACCCTTTAAAATTAAGGACAGCCTCGAGGCATCCAATTCTAAAATGTAAAACGCTATTCTAATAAGTTTACATCAACATCCATACACATAGGGCACCCAACGTTAGAGATGATTTATTCTTCCAAATCAATAACACTTTTGCACACTGATACTGACTAGTAATCCAGTGTTTCTCTCCTCCCTCAGTTTTTCTCCATCGCTCAGCAAATGTGACCAAATCGGTGACGGAGAGGGTTAGGGGAGTATCAAACAAGGATGCTCTGCAGACAACCAACATTCTCATCAACCGATGATGCCATTGGTTATTAGGAAGGTTGGAATGGTGCACAATGAAAACAAGTGGCTTTGTGTAACTAAAAGGCAGGCTTGATCCACTTGCTGGCTTCTATGATTTTTGGGCAATTTTTAGGCATTTTGGCAAGGCACTCTGGTTGAAAAAGGCTGCCCTATACAGCCTCAGGATGTTGATATAATAGGGCTAGGCTGAACAAGTGCTGTATGCTAATGAGCACCCCAGATAGGGTCTTTGGGTTACAAATAGAAGGTATACCTGCCAAGCGTCCCAGTCCTCCATTGCCGAGACCCGCATCTTCTTCTATCTCCTCCAGCTCTTCCATATCCAGGCCCAGCTGTAATGAAACAAGTGTTTGGTCAAACTTTATATCTTAGAAACAATTCACAATATTCAATCTGATAACTGGGCTTTGTTTCCTATTATCTGAACACTGCTAGTTAGTAAGATGCATACCCAATACCTGTAACTTGTAGAGGTTTTCATGGGTGTGGAAACGAAATATTCAGAGATTTCCTTACAGGTGCTAAACGTATCCTATAGCAAGAGATTTTCTAGATATTTGGTGAATAAAACAGGCAACCTTTATTGCAATGTCACACTTGTATGATATTGTAGATTTTGGACAATCAATCATTAAAAAGGGGAGTACAGATTTAACATTAAAATGGAGAAGAAAATCAATGCAGAACACCAGGCAGTCAGCAAATTGTATATCTGAAATACACAAATATACGTGGCTTTGTCTTCCAAACTATTTGTATAAGTCACCCGTTCTTCTGATCCAGGCATTCATACAATCCTGAACGATAAAGCCCTGGACCTCCCTTTAAGCTACACTGCCACCAGGTAAAGGGCACACTCTAGCCTGGGACTGGACAATGAAGGAGCAGAAGCACACGGATGAGGTCATCTCTCTCTTCTCCCCTCCTATAAGCATGCTCACACTGACAAACCACTGTACATAACAATACAACATGATTCACAAACTACAATAACGCCAGTATGTGATTGCAGCAGGATAAGCAGAGCAAGACACTCTCCCTTTCAGTTCACGGTTTTAAACTTATAACACTATGCAATGCAATTGCAACGCAAGTGTCTGAGATTACTGCCTCTTCCCACTTTGGGTGCTGCAGTATAGGGGGTCACAGGGTGTCAACATTTAAAATCAGAGAATAGATTTGAAGCATTGGACACAGACAGTAGAAACAAACTTCATACAAGCCTGATTATATAAGCACCCCCCCCCCACCCAAAGATTTAGGACTTACCCAACTTGAGAAGCCCACCTGTAATTGAGCCAAAAAGCATGCCAAACAAATGGTTTATTGATTCCACAAATGACAGTAAGGAAAAAGAAAAATACCAAACGCGTTTCGGGAGCCAGAAAATCCCCCTTTATCAGGATTTTAACAGAGTTTCAAAAGACCCAGAAGAGAAAGTGCGAATGTAAATCCAAATCAGGAGATTGTTACGCGAGTGGTCATGCTCATGTCAGCAGTGGAGTAGTATGGACACTAGTAACCTTCATTACAATTCAGATAAAAGGATTTGACTGATGAAGGGGGATTATTTTTGACCCCCTGAAAGATGCCGGATGCTTTCAATTTTCTTATCCTCATTTGTGAATCAATAAGACACTTACGACTTTTGTTTGCCACTCTGACTCAACTACAAATGAACACAATGAATCAGGTATTTATGCCAGTCTTATGTAAAATATAATAATACCTAGTGAATATGTGCAATAGTACGCAAAATAGAATACATTCATATATACAACCATAGAAATACTATATCAATACTTTTCATCAATATGCAAAATAAAGTGCAAATGCAAATATGTGCCAAGAATATAAAGTGCTGAAAATATGTGCAATAGCACAAAGAAAAAATGTCCACTATTGAAAAACAAAGCCCATTTGTGATCTGGAGAACAACCGGTCCCAGAATAACCACGTCAATCTTCTTTGAAAATAATTGTGCAGTTCGCGAATTAATGACACCCAGTGCAAAGACTTCACCATCCACACCAAACTGACTCACCAGAAAAAAAATGGCTGATAAAATTATAGATCAGCAAATGCACTCCACAATAGATGCACAGGGGTTGATCCACACTCTCCTACAGGGGCGTTGCTAGGTCTACAAAAGATCTGGGGCTAGAGCCCATAGCAGCAAAGTAGAGTCATACACATGTTTGCGCGCGTGTGTGTGTGTGTGTGTGTGTGTGTGTGTGTGTGTGTGTGTATATATATATATATATATATATATATATATATATATATAAACATTGTTACATTTCTGAGTGCGGATCCCCCTTACATCAGGGTCCCCAGAGAGCCCCCCCATTTACATCAGTGTCCCCAGAGAGCCCCTTTCTTACAGCTGGGTCCCCAGAGAGTCCCTTCCTTACAACAGGGTCCCCAGAGAGGCCATTCCTTACATCAGGGTCCACAGAGAGCCCCACCTTACATCAGGGTCCCCAGAGAACACCCCTATACATCAGGGTCCCCAGAGAACCTCCCCATACATCAGGGTACCCAGAGAGCCTCCCCATACATCAGGTGGAGGCGAGAGCCGAGCCGGAGCCCGTGCTACCACAGCTCAGTCTGCCCCTGCCTCCTGCATTCCGGACCGAGACATACCTGCAAATTGCAGAACTGCACCCACCCGGTAAGAGACTCAGGGCTATAGGCCCCAGACTCGGGGCTGTAGCCCCAATAGCCACCCCCTAGCAACGCCCCTGCTCTCCTAGTGCTTAATCTGATCTTCTGCGTAAGAATCCACTCAGGCTCTGTTCTGCCCTCGCAATGTATTTGGAGTGCAAAGTTTGGCAGACAGCGAACAAGTTCTCATTAACCACTTCAGCCCCGGAAGGATTTACTCCCCTTCCTGACCATAGCACTTTTTGTGATTCAGCAATGTGTCGCTTTAACTGACTATTGCACGATTGTGCGACGTTGTACCCAAACAAAATTGACGTCCTTTTTTTTCACACAAATAGAGCTTTTTTTGGGTGGCATTTGATCACCTCTGCGGTTTTTATTTTTTGCGTTCTATACAAAAAAGAGCGACAGTTTTGAAAAAAAAAAAAAATATATATATATATATATATATACACACATTTTTTACCTTTTGCTGTAATACATATCCAAAAAAAAAATATATAAAAAAACAAATTTATTCATCGGTTTTGGCTGATTTATATATTTTTTTACTAGTAATGGCGGCGATCTGTGATTTTTATCAGGACTGTGATATTGGGGCGGACAGTCGGACATTTCTGACACTTTTTTTTAGACCAATGACATTTATACAGCGATCAGAAATTTAAATATCCACTGATTACTGTATAAATGTCATTGGCAGTGAAGGGGTTATCCTGCAGGGGGGTGATCTAGGGGTTAACTGTGTTCCCTAGGCGTGTTCTGTGTGTTTACATCGGGGGTTCGCCGTTCTACCTCTCTGCTAGGCAGTGGCGGCTCGCTGGCGGAGATTGCGTCCGCCCGAGCCGCGGCCACACTCCTGCAGAGGTCGGCGGCGCAACAGCGCACGTGCTAACCGCCGTTTATAAAAGGTGATTTGCGGGACAGCGCCACATTGCAGCAGTAAATGTACGCAAGCCAGTTGGGAACCGGTTAAGGTGGAGGAAAAACTCTCCAACGTGGACTCCGCTTCCCGTGATAATTCTCTAAGACTAGAGATTAGTGTGTATTCCATTCACTATGGAGAGATTTCCTCTCATTTCCTGTTGCATCACTGAAGTAGAAAAGGACGGGAAATCTCCTCAGCAGGGCAAAAAAAAACAGAAATGGGGGGGGGGGGTTGAAGTGGAAGTAAACTACCCACACTACAAAAATGTTGGGCCCCCTGGATTGGTTTGCCCCAATGCGCTAGTATGCACAGCTGCCATGTCATCTCCATAGTTTCCAGTTCTCCTGGTCTTCCTCCCAGTTCGGGGTCTTTGAATTGTGGACATCCACTGTATACTTTTTTTCTCTACATACAACCGTTGCATATGCAGGGTCCTTTCACACCATACTGCACATAAAAATCCCCTTAATTCATCAAAAATGCATGTACGTCAGCGTGTATTAGCATGCATTTTCACTTGCATTGCATGTGTTTTTTTTTTTGTTTAATGCACGTTGGTATGAGTTTTAAAGTCCTCTGTTGTGAATGGACAGGTCCCTGGAATACTTACGCCGGTAAAATAGCACCGGCGCCGGAAGTGACATAAGCGCCATGGTGCCGAAACCGGAAGGGCCGTTGTTTATATCTGGTGGCATGTACGCTGCCTTCAGGTGGCAGTGATTAGCAGAGAGGGGGTATATAAATACAGAGGATCATTTTATCTACTGTAAGGAACCCTTTGAAAATGAACGTGAGCTTGAAACGCGTCAACGTATGCTTCATTACTTAGTTTCAGCACAGCTGGGTCAGTTTGTGACAGCGGTTGCTGTGTGTTTTTATTCTACTTTTTACTGCTCTTAAAGTCATTTTATGTGACAGTCGACAATAAAAACGTGTGATGCTATGATGTCCTATTTTTTATTTATTGAGGAATGGTGATGAAACACGTGTGGCAACATTATCCCCATGTACTCACCTGTATACTTACCTGGAGACAACAAGTTGGAAGCCACCCATCCTGAGGGATCTGCCTCCTGTGAGCTTGGCTGGAATATATGATGCACTATTCATGTACCATGACCATCTGGTGAGTTGTTAGTGCATGCGGTGATGGTTGGATGTTTATGCACTCACGGATATTACTTGATTCTACACAGATGAGGGTTCTATCCTTTTATGAGTCCTGGCATACGGCGCTATTCTTGTTTTTTCTCTTTGTATTGTTACTGGGGGGATTCCACCAAAGAAGCACCCCTCTGATGACCCACCACCATGTGTGATATCCAAAACGCTTTTGTTGTCCTCTTAGGTGAGGCAGCATATTGATCTGGTGAGTTGCCATCTTGGTTATCTGGGAGAGTCCTGTATGGTGGATCTGATCCGGAGACCTTTGAGACAAACTGTTTTTTGTTGTGATTTGAACTCTTTCACAAGTTTTTTCACAATCACTGTACATTTCAGGACTTTCTTATGATTAGGGTGTTGCATTATTTATTTTATTTGGATTGTTTTGATTGTGTTTCTCTCTTTTTTGCCTTGCTGCTCTTATATACCCTATTTTGAGTGCTGATTATTCACACGGTATTCCTAGAAGCTCTAATCATTTTAAAACTATAACTTACTTTAATCACGAAAAACAAAAATAACTTTCTACTGGGATTTACAAATGATGACTTTATCCTGTGAATTCAGAAGTATGGGGAATGGGAGCCAAATATACAACCCAGGAGACTGCAGCTGTATCCTTTAAAATTGAATATTTGTAGTTTTGTGTTGTTCCTCCAGTTTTTTTTTCTCTTAAAGTTGAACTCTAAGCAGATATGAAGGCAATCTAAAAAAAATTGCAAATATACAATAAATTCAGGAGCAGATTAAGGCCACCTTCACACAGGCGATTACATAGAGGAGTGAGTGGAAAGCCAGATGGATGCATCCAGGCCGCTGATTCTTGCTGCTGGAATTGGGCGTATGCATACAATCGCCTGTGTGTAGGCCTTAATCTGTGGCCTAAAGATACGTCAATAGGCTGCAGAGGTAAAGAGGTGTATTTTGGTTTCTCAAACAAGAATATTTACACATTGTCACACTATTTTAAACCTGAACACTATATATGATTTTATTGCATAGTTACATTGGTCCACTTTGGCATAATGTAAGTGTGCATATCTCATAACGGAGGAGCCGACGATCACTGGACTAGTCTGCGCTACAACGATGATAGCACCAATCTTCCAGGCCCTGTGCCATCCAGCGCTGCCATTCACGGGACTGGATTTTTTTTTGTTCAATGAATACAAGCTGATCTTTGAATGGACATTGCAACATCACCGCCCTGTTTCTCCACTTCTTCCAATCAGAGTGCACCTCATATTCACTTTCATTTTTCACTAGTTGTTAGAGTCGGTTTACACAGGGGAGATCCGACTTAAGGCGTGATTTTGTAGGCCATTTGAGCCACTTTGGGCGACTTACAACATGACTTAAAGCGACCTCCATGCCAGGTGACTTTGCCTGTGGCCAATCAGAGAAGGGAGGGAGGGGGTTGCCTGGGAAATTTGTGGGGAGTACCTGTGTAAATTCTGTGTAAATTCTTTTCTTTTTCCTGTAAAGTCGCTTCAATATAGATGGGGATCCGACTTGGAGGCGACTTCCATTGAATTTTATGGGCACAGGTTGGATAGGAGTCGCCTTGAAGTCGTACAGGAACCTTTTCTGAAGTCGGAGCGTCTTCAGTAGTTTACATTATGACGGCTCTCATTCACTTCAATGGGATTTCTTATGTCAAGCGACTTGGGGGTGACACAAGTCGGATCCCAAGTCACTGTAGTATGAACCGGCTCTATGGTGCTGCTTTCACAACAATGATGTTCAAAGGAGCTGGTCAGGTATTTTAAATATTTAAAAGTAAGGTCTAAGAACAGACACTGCAAGGAGTCTGATATTACCTTTTATAGGCAGAAAATCTGCCTTGGTGTACCTCTTTAAAACAAATATTACTGGGCCCTGGAAAATGCCATCCCTCTGAAAAAATGACAGTGCTTCAATGGCAAATAAAGGTGCTCTCGATGGGCAAGGCAATGGCAGTTACCACGGTTTAGTCGTGAAGTCAAGCCTCTACTCTAGTAAAGCATGCCATACATGGATTGAATTTCGTCCAATTCCTGCTGAATTGGCAGAAATGTGTTCCGTGGGTGGCCCTATCATCATCATCACTTGACTTGACAATGGTGGATTTTTCAAATCAATTTTTGCCAAAGTAGCTGGGTGGAAAATTCTTGGTTAAATAGTACCCATATCCAATCAGATGCATGCATTGTTGGGTATTCTAGCAGCCAGCACTGCAAATTTGCCCACCCGCGTTGTTTAGTGTGAATGGGGGGAGCCAAGTGGAAGGAAGGTTTCTACTAGGAAAGACGATAGCGGGCATCATGTAGCGCCTACTCTTAGGGCTTTTTTGTGTTTTCAGTGGCTGGCAGGTTAGTCCTAATGTGGTAGTCCAACCAAAATTGATATTCATCTCATAGATGTGTGCCTGTATCAACCAAAGGTTCTCATAAGGACATCTCCTGGAGAGAGCTTTCAGTCCCCCTACCCCCCATGCCTTCGAGTCTCATTCCTCTTACTGCATTCTCCATAATGCAAAATAACTGAAAATCAATTACATTATGGGAAAACCTGCATTACAGGCCATAAGCAGATTTGTGGTTAGCGGTATAAATAGCAGCTTTTCAATACAAGATCATTAGAAAATATCTTGAAGGACGCTGCTGATTGTTCTTGGACAGCTAAGGGCAATGATCATCAAACTCCAAGTGTATTTTGAGAAAGGAGAAAGGTGACCTGGAGGTAATGTGAGCCATACAATGCACAATGGCGAGGCTGTGAACGTGCGGCTTAGTGCGAGATCACACAGGAAAGAAGAGCGCAGTGGACTGACAGATCCCAGAAGCTGTCTCCACACTCGCCTGCTCACACATTATTAATAACGCAACCTGCTTTGTTTTGGAAACTTTCTTCCTGTTAACACTTTGTATACTGAGAAAAACCTAGCAGAAATGGAAAAAAATGTGTTTGCAGGACAGCAAAGCTATATTAACGATACTATGCTTAAAAGAGATTGTGACGCAAGTTTTTAACTCGCGATTTTTACAGGAGATGAGAGCAGTATAATACTAAGTGTGATGATGTATGTAAAAACAACAATTTGTTGTTTTTTTTGTGGATTTTACACTGCATTATCCAAGGGGAACCAAATCAAGAATGAAAAGGCTACATGTAAAATTATCACAGAGGGCCCTTTCACACTGATCGGTTTTTCTTCCATCTTTGCCTTACCAAAAGTGTAAGAAAAATGCACGAGCATTAAATGCTATGGAACGCTGCATACTAGTGGGTTGCAGGTCAGTTGCATTTTTGAAAGTCCTGCATGATGCATTTTGGTGCGCTAAAAAAACCCCCACCAAAAACGGACCTCCCCGTTGAAATCAATGGAAAACTAAACAAAAACGCATTAAAAATGTACCGGAAATGCAACAAAAAAATAAAACACATTCTTTTTTTTTTTACCACGTTTTTGCAATACAGTAGTGTGAAAGCAGCCTAAATAATTCCAGTGCTGCTCACACACTGCAACAATACAGGCTGTGGTGTAGCTGTACTCCTTTGGGATTCTGTTTTATTGTAGATTATATACACAGTATATTATAGGTCTAGGCAATTCAGTGGAGAGCTCAAACAAATAAAACAAAACAAAAGAAAAAGTGGACAAAAACTGCTTAGTAAAACCCATATGCCTATCCATGAAGTCACCTCTTCCCCCATCTGCTTTTTTATGTTTTCACATTTTGCCTTTGTGGCTACAAAGTTGTAATAAATTGCACTATACAGTCAAAGGGCCTCAATATTTTTTAGATCACTGTGTAGCCTTAACATTTGAAGTTTAATTATTGGCATTTATACAGCGATCAGTGCTATAAAAATGCACTGATTACTGTGTAAATGCCATTGGCAGTGAAGGGGTTAACCTGCAGGGGGGCACTCTAAGGGTTAACTGTGTTCCCTGGGCGTGTTCTAACTGTGGGGGGACTGCCCTAGCTGGGGAAGGGAAGTGGTCACAGCCTCCATGTACAGGAAGGCTGTGATCACAGCCCTTCCATCACAGCCCTTCCCCCTTCACAGAACGGAGGTCCGTGTTTACATACACGGACCTCCGTTCTTTCACTCCGGGGGGGGGCATCGCGGGTGGCCGGCGGAGATCGACTCCGCCACACCAGCTCCCTGGCCCTCCCCAGACACAGCGAGCCCGCAGGCGCGCTCACTGTGCGCAATCTGGCGGCCGCCGTCATATGACGGCGATTCGCCTTACAGAGCCACTTTGCCGCCGTCAAATGCCGATCGGCGGTCGGCAAGCGGTTAATGTTGCTGTCAGCCTCTTGGCAGCCTCCCTGCCCGGTTTTCTTCGTCTTTTCATCAATTTTGGAGGGACATCCAGTTCTTGGTAAAGTCACTGTGGTGCCATATATTCTCCACTTGATGATGATAGTCTTCACTGTGTTCCATGGTATATCTAATGCCTTGGAAATTCTTTTGTACCCTTCTACTGATACCTTTTACCAATGAGATCCCTCCGATGCTCTGGAAGTTCTCTGCGGACCATGGATTTTGCTGTAGGATGTGACTAAGAAAATGTCAGGAAAGACCCACTAGAACAGCTGAACGTTGAGGTTAATCAGAGGCACATTAATGGCAGGGGTGTACTGACTCCTATTTAACATGGGTTTGAATGTGATTGCTTAATTCTGAACACAGCTACATCCCCAGTTATAAGAGGGTGTGCACACTTATGCAACCACATTATTTTAGTTTTTTTATTTTACTTCCTCCCCCTAAAAGATTCCAGTTTGTTGTTCAACTGAGTTGTACGGTTTATAGGTCACATTAAGGGTGGAAAAAGTTCTGAAATTATTTATCTTTGTCTCATTTTTTTTACATCACAGAAACCTGACATAACAGGGGTGTGTAGACTTTTTAGAACCACTGTATATGTAGGAACAAAAGACACCCAGATTGCTCACTCCTGAGATGACCTAGGGACTATGGGATTAGATTGTAAGCTCCCCAGGAGCAGGGTCCTCCTAACCCTCTTGTATTGAATTGTATTGTTGGTGTATGGTCTCCCTTTTCATTGTAAAGCGCCACGCAAACTGTTGGCGCTATATAAATCCTGTATAATAATAACCCTCCGCACTCCACCCAAGGTTCTGTTACCATTGCCAGAAAAGTGCAATGTTAGAGTTAAAGTGGTCAGGTCCTTTAGCACAAGCAGGGAGAACCGAAAAGTCATAAAAGTGCCAGAAAACAATAACCAACTCCTGGCCGACCTGCTTGAAAACAGCTTCAGAACAAGAAATTTGGCAGCAGAAAATGATTTCCTTCCTGGAATTAAAACATCAACACAGAGGAGCGGGCTGTGCTGACTACAAAGACTGCAAAAGAACACCAAACAAACAACTGTACAGGTTGGATTTATTTTAACACAATGAATGCGGCCTTGCAGGTTTGCATTGCATTTCATTCGTTACTGGGCTGGGCCATGCAAACTAATCTGGTGGGTCTGAAACATGAGCTATGTGTATACAGGTGATAGGGCGTTTCACAAAACCTGATTTTTTTACTTAGTAAACTGGGCAAGACTTTAAACAAGGGTTATAAGCCCTGTCATATGTTTTTGACCCTTGTGGGGATTTCCCTTCACTTCCTGTCCCATAGACAAACAGGAAGTGAGAGGAAATCCCTACAAATTAAGGGAATCCCCAGGTCACCAGAACTTGTGTCCCCATTCCGAAAAAGTGAGAAACTGTGCTGTTCAAAACCAATAGCTATATATAAATACACAGCTGCAGTTTTCATGTGAGACACACATCAGACACTGGACATATAAAACTGCGCTAGTGAGAATGTGACAAAAACCTGTAATCGTGAAACAAAATGACTGTCCGTAATATTTTGCTTATATGATGAAGAATAAACCATATAAATGTTCAGTCCTCTAATGAGTGCATTCCCATCACCAATGAACAAGAGCACTATCCTCCACCATAGATATGGGCCGCTTACCGGAAAAAATTGACCTCCTATTACGGGAGGTCTATTATCGCCTGTGGCTTAAAAACCTGCCAGGGCCTTTGTCCTTCCAGACTGAAGGGGAATCAACCTCTGTGGTGAATGACCGGTGTTATCAGCTCTCTGGGGCATAAACACCTCTTATCCCCACTAAATGGATGGCTCCTGTGAGCGCCAAGCAGCGATATATATTGCATATAGCTGCAATTGTATTATAAAACACTGTACCCCCCCTGTGCATAGCCATCTCTGTGACCCCCCTGTACCTCCCCATGTGCATAGCCACCTCTGTACCCCCTCCTGTGCATAGCCACCTCTGTAGCCCCTCCTGTGCATAGCCACCGCTGTAGCCCCTCCTGTGCATAGCCACCCCTGTACTCCCTCCTGTGCATAGCCACCTCTGTACCTCCTCCCCTGTGCATAGCCACCTCTGTAGCCCCTCCTGTGCATAGCCACCTCGGTAGCCCCTCCTGTGCATAGCCACCTCTGTAGCCCCTCCTGTGCATAGCCACCTCTGTAGCCCCTCCTGTGCATAGCCACCTCTGTAGCCCCTCCTGTGCATAGCCACCTCT
>BLSH010145457.1:150745-170264 GCA_018402905.1 Glandirana rugosa | reverse complement strand
CCCATGTCTCCACCGACACCTACTCCCCATGTCTCCACGGACACCTGTCCCCCGATGACTCCACCAATACGTGTCCCTCCATGTCTCCACCGACACCTGTCCCCCCAATGGCTCATCCGATACGTGTCCCCCCCATGTCTTCACCCATACGTGCCCCCCATGTCTCACCGATACGTGCCCCCGTGTCTCCACCGATAGGTGCCCCCCCCCCCCCATGTCTCCACCGATACGTGTCCTGTACCCCTCATCCACAGCCACCTCTGTACCCCCCATCCACAGCCACCTCTGTACCCCCCATCCACAGCCACCTCTGTACCCCCCTGTCCACAGCCACTTCTGTATCTCCCCCTGTCTACAGAAATTAAGAAGCAAAGAAAATTATTTTACTGGGTAACTTGGGAAATGTTATTGAGGGGTCACGACACTAGAGGGGTTGAGAATCACTGATGTAGATCTAAACATCAATAGATTCCCCATTTATGAATTATTTTGTTACCCAATTCCTATTCCTAAATGTTAAACCTGCCAAATAGAATGCAGAAATAGAAGCTGCACAGTTCCCGATTAAATCATATATTGATAAAGGATGACGTTACATTCCAAACACAAAAGTGACTCATCTTTCTTTGGAAATGAATTAAAAAAAAAATACAATAGAGCCGCAGCCAAGTTTGGTATTTTTACAGCTTTCTAGTGAATAATTTACAAAGCTGGCATCTCTTCTTGAAATGCTATTAAAGCATTGCCTCCTTGACAGGAGAAGAAATGCACTGCGGCTAGGAGGTATTGATTTAAAAAGAGAGAAGTGTGTTTTTAGGGATGAACATTCTCAGAGGAGGTTTTTAGAAATTCTGAAAGGTCAATACTTAAAGCTGAACGTCATTCTCCCAATTGATAGGAAAGTCTATCATATTTACTTGTTTTAAAACGCTTTTTTTTTTTTTACATTTCTTCAGTTACTTCCTGGTTTCTTACCTGGGCGCATGATGTCATGCATCCCAGGAGTCTTTAGGAGAGGAGGAGTAAGGGTTTTCTCAGCTAAGCACACTCTCCTGCATGCTTGCCCGAGCCAAGGGCAGATGGATTCTAGGAAGTATAATCTCAAGGTATATCATGGTATAACTTCAATACACGAGTAACATGCAGCAATTAATCTCGCATGATAGCACAATGCTGTGTTCAGAACCCTGCCAATCCACTGCAGTTCCCGCATCACACGGCCATATGCAAACTGTGGGGAGAGTCAATACAATGTTACCGACACCCCCATTTCAGCTCACATATCACACTGCAAACTGACAGTTCGGACATGAATCGGATTGCATAAGTGTGAACACCCATGCGATCCGATTCCGGTTTGACGCAAAAAAGGGTCCTGTGTGAGTTTGGTGCGAATGTGATACGATTTCAGCCATACTATCTGTATGGTTGAAATCGCATCACACAGACATCGCATTTGATGTGAACATAACCGATTTTGACGAGTACTTCGGATTGCCTAAGGCGACCATAACGGAAGTGGAAGGTCGCCTTTCCCCTCCCTCCCAAAGTCTTCTGGGACACAGGACAGGTCCTAGAAGACTTTGGGACCAATCACATGGCGCCGCTTTGCTCACACATGTGCAGTGCATACCCGGCCGTGAAGCCTCTAGCTGTCACAGCCGGGTGCCCACATTAGGAATGACCGCGCCGCAGAGAGGAGGGGGAAGAGATCCAAGGCTCCGTGCGGCCTCGTCGCTGGACCGTGGGACAGGCGAGTGTCTGTTTATTAAAAGTCAGCAGCTATACTTTTTGTAGCTACTGACTTTTAATAAACATAGAAACCTGTGGAACTCCGCTTTAAAGCCAAGGTTTAGGCTTTTTTTTTTTCTTTTTTGCACTTTCATTGGTCTAGCTTGGAGCAATCTAATTATGCATGTGCCATGCCTGGCCAGTCCCCATGGAAATCACTGTGATAGACACCCTAACGGCAGTGATTGCTGCCACGTTCAGGGTTCCATGCTGAGCAGCTGCCCTGCTGCTTAGGGGGTTGCTTGCGTGAGATGGGTGCCATTCAGAAAAGGCTGCATTTTCTCAATCAATTTAAAGCAATCTGTGATTGGACAAAGTGGAGATATCACAATACCGCTGCCCTGCCTAGCCATCTTTTCCAATCAGAGAACACTTTGTAATCATTTGGGAAGAGTTCTGTGAATGCCGCCTGTGCCCTGTATTCACTAAGCAACAAGGCAGCCGTTCTGCATGGGACTTGGAAGTTAGTGGCTATCACTGTAGTAATGGTGTCTACTATAGTGATTTCTGTCTTCCATGGGGGATTTGCCAGTTATGGCACATGCACACTCAAATTTGTCCAAGGTGAATCAATCAACTATGCAAAAATATTTCAACCTAAAAGGGTTCAGCTTTTTTTTTTTTTTTCCTTTTAACAAACATGTTATACTTACCTGCTCTGTGTAATGGTTTTGCACAGAGCAGCCCAGATCCTCCTCTTCTAGGGTCCCACGCCAGCGCTCCTGGCTCCTCCATCCCGATGAGTGCTCCCATCGCAAGCCGTGTGTACTAGGCTTTACTTAAAACATACAATCAGTTGTAAGCAGAGGCGGCTGATGAAATTTTAGGATGGGGGGCGCCAGAACCCGTCCTTCCCTTTTTGACCCCTCCTACTTCTCATAAGCCCCACCCCTTATATATTCCACCCATTGTGTCAGGAGTATACAGCCCAACATCACCAGATAGGGTATACAGCATCACCAGATAGGGGTATACATCATCATCAGATAGATACAGTATATAGCATTACCAGATAGGGGTATACATCATCACCAGATGATGCATAGAGGAGGGTGGTGAGGATAGAAAGGGCGGCACCCGTGCGCCCTTAATGGACGGGCCGCCCCTGGCTGGAAGTATAAATTTACCTGTGTGCACAAGGTTTTCAAGAACACTTCTATGCCAGCATTTTAACTGGTTTGATACTGTAAAGACAGACTGTAAGGCCTGGTGCACACTAGTCGCACAGAATTGCATGAGGGAAATCTCAGTTTTCAATGGTCCCCGTTTTAATCAATGCGATTCAGAACTGTGTGATCTTGGAAAAAGTTCCTGCACTACTTTGGTGCAACTTGGCCCCATAGAATATCCAACGCTGCATCAATGTTGCACTACGTAATTGCACTGTAAATTGCATCAAAGTTGCATCGTAGTAGTGTGAACCGAGCTTAAAACAGTACTATTTTTATAAAGGTTTCATTAGACATGGAACACTAGTTATGTGATCATTGTTTCAAATGGAAAAGTCTACCTTTATTTGCTGCCCTCAGGGAACTGTTGACGTAATTGTCTACACAGGACGCTCCCATAGACACAGAATTCCATGCGTCAATAAATTACCTATTTACTTGTGCAGTGCTGTACCATAGGGCTCTTCCTTATAGGAATTTACAATGTAATATCCCTCCCACAGTATCACAATTACACAAGCTCTATAGGACTAATTTTACACAAAAGCCAATTAACCTACCTTTATTTTTGGACAATGGGAAGGAATTAGAGCACCCGGGAAAACCCACCAGATACACACACACTGTGCAGATATCATTGTTGTTGGAATCACACCCAGGACATCCATACTACAAAGCTACAGCAATAAATAGTAAAGCTGACCATACGTGCATCAAAAGTCAGCCAGTTGAACAGGGCCTGGCCAAACTTCGATCTGGCTATACAGAAGTCAATGTTCTGATCAACTTGTGTACAACTGTTCTGTCAGACTTTTCTTGCACGATCAGCACTGGAGGCTATAGCCAGCAATACTGATCTGTATTCTGACAGTGGGGAAGTCTCCCCACTGTCAGAATACAAATTTCAAAGCGGAGAGGACTCCTTCATCTACATCAAATGTGTGGATGAGGGAATGGGGTCAGTGTTTTTGTTCAGCCCGCTGGTTGAAGAAAAAAAAAAAAAAAAAGACTCATACATGGAGCCTGTGGTTTCAGGAAATAAATTTGCTTGATTCCCCTATCAACACCGTATTGATGCAGGAATCCCTCCTGCCAGGCCATTGTCTTCTCAGTGGAAGCCATCCCCACCGGCAGGCTGGTTGATTAACTCGGCATATTCAAAATGCCCATTAATGGTTTGTGTATGCCCGACCTAAGCCTGCTACCCTCTGGGATCAAACAAAATGTAAACAAGTCCAACTAGAAATAGACACCTAAAGAGCCTGAACAATATAAAAAAAAAATCCTCTTCAAAGTTGATAACTTTTTGTCTGGCAATGTCTTAATTGCCTAAAAAGGCAAATCAGCTCAAAAACAATCAATTTGTAAGTTGTGTCAAACAGGCATGCAGATGGCAAAGGACTAGTCACCAGTATTGCCTACGGCCTCCATGCAGTAGATCATTGCCCATTATTGACTTACCATGCCATGTTCTGCACTGTCTCTGTGTGGAGGTGACCATCTTAGTAGAGGCAGGGCTTTCCTTCCTCACGTCAAAGTCTCCATAAAGGAAAACAGTGAGCAGCACAGCAATGACAACACCAAATCAAATCTCTCTCCAAATCTCCTGAGACTAGCAGTCAGAGGCAGCAATGCTTTAGATCTCACTGCAGATGGGACAAATGAGTGCACATGAGGAATTTCAGACAAAAAGGTCATTTTTTAGGGTACGGCTTAGGCACACGCAACGAATATAAAATGTTCCCTTGTATTTGGATTGTATTTTCGAACGACAACTGTACTGATTAAATGAAAACCATATGATCCGATATCGTATTTTTGCATGAATTGTCGTGATCGGCTCTGGAAAACTGTGTACTAACAATCAGATTGTTGTACGATTGCTTCGAAATCTGTATTTTTCGTACAATTTTATGATCGCGTGTACAATATGCTGACCAGACGTCCCCGTTTTCCGGGGACAGTCCCCGGATTCATCACTTTGTCCCCGCCCCAGTTTCGTCCCCGCTTTTGCGGAGTCAATCCCCGACGGGCAGCTTTCCGGAGGGCGGGGGTCGCACTAGATGGAGATGAGGAGCCCGCTCCATGCAGTGATACGTCTCAGAGGAGGAGCGGCTTCAGCCTGTGTGCTGCTTGTAGCGTCGCCGCTGCTCCTCCTCTGCATCTGTCAATTACAGCCCCCGTGAACATGTCCTGCTCGTCTGGCCATCTGCCCTCTTCTCTCCCAGCATCCCGCCCCTCTCCTACCTTTGCTCCCTCCTCCCTTTATGCTAACGGCAGCAGAGGTTAGGGAAGGGAAACCGAGCACAGTGTTCCTCTCTCCCCCTCCCTCCTGTACTGCAAAAGAATTGTGGGAGATGTAGTCCACAGGAGGGGCGGGATTGCCAGACCGAGTGGTCACAGTGACAAGACAGCACAAGGTGAGTTTCTGCTCTGATATCTGTTCTAGAACATTTTAAATCTCATTCACTGATGGGCACTCATGGCACTGATAGGCTGTGGCACTGCACTGAGGAGGTGGCACTGATGACAGGCACTTAAGAGGCTGCAGGTACAGTATACAGAGGGGGGGTACAGTATACAGAGGGGGGGTGCAGTATACAGAGAGGGGGGGTGCAGTATACAGAGAGGGGGGTGCAGTATACAGAGGGGGTGTAGTATAGAGAGAGGGAGACACAGTATAGAGAGAGGGAGATACAGTATAGAGAACGGAAGATACAGTAGAGAGAGGGAGATACAGTATGGAGAGGGAGATACAGTATGGAGAGGGAGATACAGTATGGAGAGGGAGATACAGTATGGAGAGTGAGATACAGTAGAGAGTGAGATACAGTATGGAGAGGGAGATACAGTAGAGAGAGGGAGATACAGTATGGAGAGGAAGATACAGTATGGAGAGGAAGATACAGTATGGAGAGGAAGATACAGTATACAGAGGGAGATACAGTATAGAGAGGGAGATACAGTATAGAGAGGGAGATACAGTATAGAGAGGGAGATACAGTATAGAGAGGGAGATACAGTATAGAGAACGGAAGATACAGTAGAGAGAGGGAGATACAGTATACAGAGGGAGATACAGTATGGAGAGGGAGATACAGTATGGAGAGTGAGATACAGTAGAGAGAGTGAGATACAGTAGAGAGAGTGAGATACAGTATGGAGAGGGAGATACAGTATTGAGAGGGAGATACAGTAGAGAGAGGGAGATACACTATGGAGAGGGAGATACAGTATGGAGAGGAAGATACAGTATGGAGAGGAAGATACAGTATACAGAGGGAGATACAGTATAGAGAGGGAGATACAGTATAGAGAGGGAGATACAGTATAGAGAGGGAGATACAGTATAGAGAGGGAGATACAGTATAGAGAACGGAAGATACAGTAGAGAGAGGGAGATACAGTATACAGAGGGAGATACAGTATGGAGAGGGAGATACAGTATGGAGAGTGAGATACAGTAGAGAGAGTGAGATACAGTAGAGAGAGTGAGATACAGTA
Source organism: Glandirana rugosa (assembly GCA_018402905.1). Lineage (NCBI taxonomy): Eukaryota > Metazoa > Chordata > Amphibia > Anura > Ranidae > Glandirana > Glandirana rugosa. The sequence continues at coordinate 163,800 of BLSH010145457.1, read as the reverse complement.
TGGAGAGGGAGATACAGTATTGAGAGGGAGATACAGTAGAGAGAGGGAGATACACTATGGAGAGGGAGATACAGTATGGAGAGGAAGATACAGTATGGAGAGGAAGATACAGTATACAGAGGGAGATACAGTATAGAGAGGGAGATACAGTATAGAGAGGGAGATACAGTATAGAGAGGGAGATACAGTATGGAGAGAGGGAGATACAGTATAGAGAGAGGGAGATACAGTATAGAGAGATATGCATTGAAAAGTTTTTTCTCTATCTTCATAACATTTGGTGGTCATAGCCCAAAAAAAAAAGTATAATTTTTTTATCTCATGGAGGAAATGTGAGAAATAACATATATATCACACAATCATTACAGAAACACAAAGCACATACACTGCATATATCATTGGAGGAAAACATGCTTATAAAATAGTTTACTATTTTCCAAAAAAAAAAAAATGTCCCCGGATTTAATTTTCAAAATCTGATCACCTTAGTGTACAGGCCACTAGACTAAACTGTAGACTATACATGTGAACCAGCTACAGAATGGGATTCCCACTTGACATTCATTTGCATGCAGTACAATGTGTGTTTTGCACACATTTATGGCCATCACATGACTAAATGGAGTCTGCAGAAGGCCCATACTGGACAACTGAAAACATTTCACCTATTAATAGGAACTGCCTTTTCAGGAATTCTGTCAGTTCTGCTTATCCAGCTGATAACACAGTTAACAAACCTTGCTGTGTACATAGCCTGCTAACCTGAATTTCACCTTTTTACTTTCCCAACTCTGGTCATGTCCTGCCAAACCTGATTTTTCAAGTGAACTTGACCTGCCCCAACATTTCTGAAACAACAATACCCTGCTCCTGAACCTCTTACCGCCCTTTTTGTTTTTATTCCATTGACAGAATTTAAAGGGAAGCATCACCCTCTAAACAAAGTCCCCTCCTCTCCACCCTTCCACTAAACAAATAGCGTTTTTTTTTCTCGTTTATTTATTTTTTTATGTAATGTAAATCACTCAGGCCCATGCGCCTCCTGAGATATGCACATCACATATCCCAGGAGGCATAGTCCTTCACTCACAAAGGAGAAGGGACGGTAGGCCTAGTTTCACATCATCAGGAGGCCCGCTGGCTGAACCTGAAAGAGCCAGAAGCCTCCCAATGACATCACAAAGAACATGACATCATTGGGCAGAGTAGTGGCAGAAGACAAGAGGATCTTGGACAACGCTGGATTCGCTAGATGGTTGAGTATCTGAACTTTGCAGAACACACCACCCGGTAAGCAGGGGTTCAAAAAAAAAAAGGGTTATGCTTTCTTCGTATTTCATGTCTGAGGTTTACAACCACTTTAAAGGAGCAAATATTTTGTTCCTTATGGACTTCATTTTGAAGGATCTGCTTGTGGCACTGGCAAGGGTCTGTGTTTGTCAAACTGATTCCTGTGCCCCTACAGAGTGGGGCTCAGTGCCAAGAAAGGGATGGAGCTAAATCTCAACTTGGATGAAAGCCAAGGGCACATATACTGAGCAAAGGACCAAGGGGCTTAACAGGGATATATGATTAACACAGTAACTTGCAGCCACCACAAGGTTCCAGCACTTTAATTGTTCCTATAAACATTTTGCGCCAGGTCTGATCTGTTTTTCAGTCCTGTATTGCAACCAATGGCTTCTATATCCATTTAGGACTCCAGCAGAAAGGTCTCTGCTCTTAAGCCCTCAGGTCAACCAATCTGTTGAGCAGGGATGAGGTCAGGTGTGTCTGGACAGGAGTCAGAAAGCTGTCACTGTGGACAACCAATCATAACCAGCAGAGACATTCCCCACCCCCACGGGCACAGGCCCCTTGTACAAGTGTGGCTGCGGGGTGGGGAATGCCTCTGCCGCTTATGATTGGCTGTCCGCAGTGACAGTTTACTGGCAGGACGGCTCATGTGGGTTCAGACTTGTGTCCAAATCCGCCTGAGCTCACCCCTACTCTTAAAGTGTTACTAAACCTAAAAAAATGTTTTTTACCTTAACGCATTGTTTGCATTAAGGTAAAAAAAAACATTTTAGTTTCCCTGTGTGAAGGGGAAGAGAGGGGAGAAGAGATCAGCGCTGTGCACGGCTGCATCTTTTCTCCCCTTGCTTCCTCTTCATACAGAGTTTGAGAAGTGGTAGGAGCCATTGGCAGATGCAATGAGGAGGAAGTGGGAGGCGGGCCTAAGTCTCGCAGTGTAAGTCTATGGAGCGCTGCTCTATAGACACACAGGTCGGGAGTGCGGGGACTATGCTCTACCCATAGCCAGCGGCTGGCTATGGTGGTCCCTCAATAGAAAAGGAGGAACCAAGATCACTGCCGGGGACCCCAGAAGAGGACCAGGACCTGCAATACCACTGCATAGAAGCAGGTAAGTATAACATGTTTGTTACTAAACTCAATTTTTTTTATTTTTATGAAAATAATACTTTAACCCTTCTGCCACCAGGTCCCTACGTCGGACGGACCTAACGGTAGGGGGTATTACACACAATCCAGTTGCTGCAGCCACCGGGATTGAGTGTGAAACTGACAGGCAGACATCTGCCTGTCAGGTGAGTTCGGACAAGTCGACCGCTGCTGCCCGATCGCCCTCACGGACCCCCGGTAACGGTGCGCGCCCCCCACGCGCACGCTCCCGCCATGCTTACCGGGCTTCGCTTGCCCATCAGCGGGCCCGGGATGTCCATGGCAGGTGGCGGCGGCTGGAAGGGAAGGAGAATAGCAGATACACGTCCGCTCTCCTCCCCTTCTTGCATTGACCTGGAAAGCGACGTCTCTGACATCACTTCCGGGTCACGTTTGCGGTCTCCCCGGCTCGCTTTGCCGGGACCGTATGTTTTGCGATATGATCTGCATTGCAAAACATTCAGTGGAGTACAGGGGAAACATGCAAGGTCTTTTAGACCCTGCATGTCTCGAAGAGAACCTGCCACCTAAAATCCTCACATAGGGGACTTGTTTTCCACTATGTGATTAAAAAAAAAAAAAAAATTATAATATATATATATTTTTTTTTTTGCAAAAAATAAAGTTACATACAAACAAAACCCCCCCCCCCAAAAAGTTTGAGGCCCTCCCCATCCCACACAAACGTAAACACATGCGTCGGCGCACCTACACATGAAACCGTTGATTGTGATACACATGTTATATAACGCCGTGTACACCAGAGTGAGAGCAATAATTCTAACACAAGACCTCCTCCGAAACACTAAACCGATACCTATAGGGGGCTTCTGAAGCGTCACCTATAGAAAATATAGGGTACTGAAGTTTGATGCCATTTCACAGGGCGCACAAAAAATTTAAGGTTTGGCATGTTGGGTAATTTATTGCATTTATTTGCCCTACAATTCATGTTAGTGTGTTTTTACCTTTGCGGTAATGTCATGTGACATAAAAAAATTGGATCTACCATTATTTTATTCTCTAGGTCAGGCATCCTCAAACTATGGCCCTCCAGCTGTTGCGGAACTACACATCCCATGAGGCATTGCAAAACTCTGACATTCACAGAGATGACAAGGCATGATGGGAATTGTAGTTCCTGAACAACTGGAGGGCCATAGTTTGAGGACCCCTGCTCTAGGTAGTCTGCTTTCAGAAAATATATGTTTGGGGTTTTGTGTAATCTTCAGGCCTAAAATGATTTTTTTAAACATGTGTGCCAAAAATGCATAAACGGCTCTGGCAGCGAAAGGGTTAAGCAATTGGCTGTTGGAAAACAAATCTCACTCTCCGTTACAATATGGAACTGGCAACAGAATGGTGACACTATTGCTGCGTAGAAAGTGAGACATAATGAAGACAGAGGATTAACTGCAGCCATGGCTACAAAAGATATACTATAAGAGACTAGTAGGCCAGGGCTTAACAAATTTTCTTTGAATCTAGGAGCCAGCTTTTTAATCTAACAAAGCTTACAGGTGAAACATGTAACATGTATCCTTTAACCCTTTCACAGCCAGAGCCGTTTTTGCATTTTTTGCACGCGTTTAAAAAGTCATTTTAGGTCTGAAGATTACAGAAAACCCCCAAACATTATATATTTTATTAAAGCAGACACCCTAGAGCAGGGGTCTCCAAACTTTCTAAGCAAAGGGCCAGTTTACTGTGCTTCAGCATTTAAGAGGGCCGGACTGTAGCCATCAGGACGACAAAATGTTCCAGCATCAGTGGGAGTACACAAATTCCCTGTCATTGGTGTCATTTGGAGGAATTGTGCCCCATCATTGGTGTCATTGGGAGGAATTGTGCCCTATCATTGTTGTCATTGGGCCCCATCGTTGGTGTCATTGGTAGGAATTGTGCCAAATTGTTGGTGTCATTGAAAGGATTTGTGCCCCATTTTTTATGTCATTGGTAGGAACTGTGCCCCATCATTGATGTCAATGGAAGGAATTGTGCCCTATTGTGGGTGTCATTGGAAGAAATTGTGACCCATTGTTGGTGTCATTGGAAGGAATTGTGCCCCATCATTGGTGGCATTGGAAGGAATCATGCCCCATTGTTGGTGCCATTGAGAGGAATTGTGTCCTTCATTGGCATCAGTGAATAAAATAGTGCCCGAGGGCCGGATAAAAGCAAGCAAAGGGCTACATCCGACCCCAAGGCTGCAGTTTGGAGACCACTGCCCTAGAGAATAAAATAGGGGTAGTTCCAATTTTTTATGTCACATGATTGACATTACTGCAAAGGTCTAGGAAACACAACATTAGTAAGGGGGCACAAAACTGAGGTTGCACTGAGTAAATAGATACCAAACATGTCAAATCTTATGTAGCGCCCCCATAATAATAGGTGCTTTTGTAGTAGATTTTTGATAGGAGAGGCAGATTTAGTCAAGCCAGACAATAAGTGCAGGCCTGAATGTTTTGATCTGGGCAGGGAGAGCTGGAGATTGCAGGAATGAACACCCCTTGGTTACTCCTCCCCTTTGTTTCCAGAAGGCTCTCGTAAAAGGGGATGGATGAGGAGGTGTAACTTTCTGAAGTATATTAAGGAGCCCTGACCAATCCTCAACCTGGATTGGCAGGGGGCAGGCCTCCTTAAATACTGTGGTCTGCCCAGCGGGGGGGAGGAGTGGAGATGTAGCTGAGGTTGTGGAGGGGGGTGACCTTGAGGCCTGGTGGCTTGGGTGCAGCCAGGAGTGGAGTTGGATCAGGAACAAGGGAGCATGAGAACAGCAGAAAGGCTACTGAGAGACTCTTTAAAGGATCCACCAGTGTCAGTGAGTAACAGACCCTGGTAGCTGGACAGAAAGGCTGGAGCAGGCTGGGAGGAGACAGTGGACACAGTCTGTGGAAGTCGGCGGAGCCAGTCAGGGGAACGAGTGTCACTGGACAGTGAGGTAGGCCAGAGCAGCCTGGAGGAGATGGGCTGGAAGCAGTAGTCCATCGGAACCTGGCTAGCACAAATGTACTTAGCTACACCTTGAGGGCCCGTGGCCTTACAATCTGAGGGCCCATGGCCCTTGCCTGTAACGGGCGGTCCGGAGGTCCTGCGGACACAGCGCAGGCCTCACCATGTGCAAGCTAGGGTGGAGGAAGAGAAAATGGAGGTCTGATAAATTTACTTTTGGGCCTAACGGTGAAGAAACAAGCGTTGGAGAGAAGGAAAAGTAGTGTAACGGTCAGCAAGTGTCAGTGCTGAAGGAAGAAAGAGAATGTATACGGAGCGGTATACTGTTTGGACTCACAATCTTTAATTCTTTGGGCATCCCACAGTCATCCCTTTCCCAATCCAAGTTTATTCCCTCAATAAAACAACAAAACAATGTATCAGCCTGTTCCGTGACTCCGGATGCATGGAAAATTGTGTGATTGAGAGCACAGAGACAGGTGAACCACATCTACAAGCCATCCCTAAGGGGGGGCATTGGCTACACTTAAATTTGTGTGCGACCGTGAAATGGCGACAATCTTCAATACCCTATATTTTCTATAGGCAACGCTTTAAAAGCCCCCTTAAGGTGATCAGTTCAGGGTTACGAAGGAGGTCTGGTGCTGGAATTATTGCTCTCATTCCGGTGTGCGTGGCAATACGTAACATGTTTTGCAATCAACTTTTTCAGGCGTAGGCGTCCCACCGCGCGGGTTTACGTTTGTACGTGCGTATATGTGGGGGTGAGGAATTTTTTGTGCTTGGGTGTAACTTGAATTTTTTGCAATTAAAAAAAAAAAAAAAAAAAAACTAAGCTAATCTAAAAGACCCTGCATGTCTCCACTGAATGGAATGCAATGCACATCGCACTGCATTACATTCTTTCTCAGCCTTGAAGGCCACGGAAACAGTCAACAGGGATGTCACACGTCACTTCCGGGTCAGCAACAAGAAGGGGAGCGGCGCGCATGGGTTGTGTGGGGCATTTGGGCGGCAGCCCAGGCACCAGGATGCAATTTGTTGCCATGGCGACCTGGCGCCTGGGGATGGTCGAGCCCTGTAGTAGGTGATGTATCTCACCACTGCTCACCAAAAAGTAAACGAAGAGGTCTTTAAAATAAAAAGCACATTTCATGGTATATCAACTTGTATTGCATACCTGATATATTGCTTCATCGCAGGCGTGCTGGAGACCTAAATTCAGCATGGTGTTCTGCAAGGTGCGTCCCATGTAGAATTCCAGAGAGAGGTAATAAATACGCTGCAGGGAAAAAAAGAAAGACAGTCAGGAAAAACACCTACAGGGTCATTTAAATTAATTATGGGCAGAGGCGGCTCTAGGCTTTGTGAGGCCTTAGGCAAAACCTAGACATGAGGCCCTACTCACGCCCATAATGGGAAAAATAATTCAAGCGATAAAAAAATTAACTATATAAATTGCATATATTAAGAGCTTTAAAGTGCTGGTCAGTACTCTCTATCTCGGTGCTAGTGTCAGCGTCAAATTAGGCAGTTGCGAGGCCCCTGCAAGTGTGAGGCCTTAGGCAACCGCCTAATTTGCCTAATTAGAGAGCCGCCTCTGATTATGGGTGTCATTTTTTCATCCAGCAAACCAGTAAACCCATTACATACAGAAAGCATGTCAGAGAGTCCTTTTACAGTGCAAAACCTTTTTAGGTTGGGTTAAAGGGATTGTTAAGTCTCATGGCTTTTCACCTTAATGCATTCTATGCATTAAAGTGGTAGTAAACTCTGTTGCACTACTTGTACCTACAGGTAAGCCTATAATAAGGTTTACCTGTAGGTACCGAGAATATCTCCTAAACCTGCACAGTTTAGATGTTCACTGTATACGCTGCTGCCGGCATCATCGGCGCACGCTCACTGAAGAGAAGGCCCGCAGGTTCCGTTTCTTCAGCCCGTGCCGTGACGTCACCGTGGCTCCGCCCAATCACATCGCTGGAGCCCGCAAACCCGGAAGAAGCTCCAGGAAACATTTCAGTCCTGACAGCGGTGTGCAAGGATCGCTGCAACGTCTTCGATCTAAGGTACATATGCTTTGCTGCACTTGCCCCCAGACCCCCCCCCCTTTTCTTACCTGGGCCCATCCGTTCCAGCAATGAGCTCAAGCTCAGCGGCTCAAGCCACTCTCTCTGTCCTCATTGGATAGATTCCAATGACACGGGATTGGGGGGGGGGGGGGCGGGCAGAATCCTACTGTCTGTGTCAATGGACGTGCCATGCCCCCATGGAAATTGGCTCTCTGTGGGGCACCAAATGAAGTGGAAGAGCCAGGACTGCCAGTGGGCATCCCAGAAGAGAAAGATTGGGGCTGCTCTGTGCAAAACGCTTGCACAGAGCAGGTACGTATGACATGCTTATTATTTTTATTAAAAAAAGAAAAAACAAACCTTTACAACCCCTTTAAGAGTAGGGAATTGTTAAAACCTCTGTCAGTTTTAGGTCTTTTGTTGCGTACCATTGGGGAGATTTCCCTTTCACTTCCTGTGCTGGAAATACAAAGTGAGGGCAAATCCCCTTGTTACCGTAATGTGCGCGCTCATGGGAATATTTCCTCTCACCTCATGTTCTGGTGACAATGGTAATATTTTTAATTTTCCATAAATGTCTCTTGACTATGTTCAGCAGCATGAACAGAAACAGAGAATCCCCCCCGGCGGGGACACAGACAGCAATACAAAAACAGAAATGTGTTCTAATTCAATCTACTCGATCAAAAACAAAAAAATTGGCTATACATACACATTAAACTTTACATGAACAGTCCCTTCAATTAACAGGATTATGTAATTAGGCAGTGCGGAGAGCACTAATGTGCAAAGTGCAATAGCGGCCAGCTAGAATTCATCTTCTTATAAATAAAGAGCAATCTAAACAAAGAGGACTGCTAGCTGGTTACAATGAATTACCATTGTACTGCTATAAGACATTGTCGTTTTATATAAGCCTGGATAGGATTTAGTCATTTAATAAAAGACACATGTTTATGGAAGTCTAGTAATTCTCTGCAAAGTGGACTTTGGGGTTTTAAATAAATTAGAAATTCCCTAGGCTCTGTTAAAGTGACCTAGTCATTAAAGAATATGTAAACCCAATATTTCATATTCCTGAGATGTGCCTGCTGTGCCATGTACTTGTATGAAAAAGTATCCTGTTCTTTGTATTGCTTCCTTTGTGTGAAATCCCTGGTGTTCCTGTCAGTCCCTCTACTTTCCTATTAAAAACTGACCACACTAGGCAGGAGAGTACATTGTGGTCAGTTCTCTAGCTATGCTGGGAGCGCAGTATGCTCTCCTCCAATGATCAGACTTGTCCTGACAACCCCTCCCCCCCATGCACAGCCTTTCACTGGGAAGCTCAGTGTGATGCTGTGTCTTTTTCCCCAGATCTCATGCAGCTGAGGGAATGAGATCAATTATTTAAAAAAAATAATAATAATTTTTTATATCTATACACAAGTATTTTACCTTTCATGTTCTATTTGATTAATGATTCATGATCTAAATGATTCATGGTGGCAGTGCCGGGACAAGGTCACCCAGAGCCCAGGACGAAAAATGCCAAACTGTTCCCCCCTCAAGATGTATGAGAATTATGTGTCAGCAACCCCCCCACCCCCCAAAAAATAATTTAGCACTAATCTACATGCTTACCCCCTAATGAAATAATAATAATGCAATAATGCACGCTTACCCCCTAAGAAAATCCCACCCCCCTCCTGGCGCAAATTCACCCGCTAATTTTTCTCTCCTAGCACAATGACCCCCCAAACAAAACTTTCCCCTCCTAGCACAATTCTCCTACTCCCTTCACCATATCACCTCATCTAGCACAAACCCCCTAAATTCCCCCTCTTATCGCAAATACTCCCCCCCCCCCCCCATCCCCCTTCCCAACACAAATCACCCTATATCACCATTCCTAGCAATTCTTACCCGTTGCTGCCCCCACAAATTGCTCATCCCAACGCACCCTACCCCTTCACATGAAACCATAGCCCAGGGCAGCCTCCCCTCTTGCCCACCCCTTGTACTGGCCCTGCTGTGGCTGTGCCCAATAACAGCCCAGTGCCCTGTGTTGACAAACAATACAGGGCTCTGCACAGAGGGAGGGATGTTTTTATTTCTTCTCCCTGCAAAGCACAGATAATGAACAGAGATTTTTAGTAAAAAGCAGCACATAATACACATATTACACTTGTTAAGTACACACTCAACCCCTTGATTACCCTGAAAGGTTAACCCCTTCCCAGCCAGTGTCATTAGTTCATCAATACAGTGGCCGTTTATATTATTACTGATCACTGTATTAGTGTCACTGGTGATGTCAGCATCTATCTATAAGTAGCTGAGCACTGGCATTAGTAGTATATATTCAAATAAATAAATAAATCCAGTATAATATATATACACACACACACACACACACACACACACACACACACACACACACACACACACCATAGTTTGTAAATGCTATAACTCTCACCTAAACCAATCAATATACACTTATTTGGATTTTTTTTTTCTTACAAAAGATGTGCAGCAGAATACATTTTGGCCTAAATTCATGAATACATTTGATTTAGTTTATTGGCTATGTTTTATAGCTGAAAGTAAAAAATATTGTTTTTTTACATTTTCGGGTTTTTTTGTTTATATAATAAAAAAATCCAGTGGTGATCAAATACAACCAAAACAAAGATCTATTTGTGTGTGTAAAAAAAAAAAAAACTATATAAATTTTGTTTGGGTACATTGTTGCATGACCGCTCAATTACCAGTTATAGTAGTGCAGTGCTGAATAGCAAAAAATGAGCTGGTCACAAAGGTGGTAAGACCTTCTGGAGCTGAAGTGGTTAAAGTGATATTAAAGTCAAGTTTTTTTGTTTTTTTTTTTAAAACAAACATATATACTTACTTTCTCTGAGCAGTGGTTTTGCACAGAGCAGCCCCGATCCTCTTCTCAGGTCCCCCGCCGGCGGTCCTGGCCCTTCCCTCCTGCCATGTGCCCCCACAGCAAACAGCTTGCTGTGTGGGCACCCAAGCAGGCTTGCTCCTGAGCCGCTGTTCTGCGTGTCCATTCAGACACAGAGCTGCAGCTAGGCCCTGCCCTCACTATTTCCTCATAGGCTCACTGGCTGCGACTGAAAGCAAAGAGAGCCAATGGCTCCTGCTGCAGTCTCAGCCAATGAGAGAGAGTCCCCGGAGAACCGAAGTTCTCATGCACATCACTGGATCAAGATGAGGTGTCAGGGGAGCTGCACCACAGAAGGTTTTTTTACATTCATGCATGGAATGCATGTATGAAGAAGAAAAAAATATTCCGACATTAAATACATTTCCTAAAAAAAATAACATATAATAAAAAAAATACTGGACTTACAAACCATGAAGCAAGGAGGGATTTTTTTTTGTTAACATGGTACATCAACATTTCCTTTTTAATCCTGCTCACATCATGCTTCATTGTTGAATTCTCTAAGTCGTGTCTATTTTTAGGTAATATTTATGTAAGACTATTTTACTACAGCACCAACAGAGCTAAACCCTGCTTTCCGTCAGCTCAGTGACCTGAATTTCTTTTTTTTCCAGCAGATATTGACCCTGAAATCATGTTGCTTTCTTTTCCTGTTCTTTATAATGGATCTGAATATATAGACAATGTATTTAATTAAACAATAAAGATGACGGGCTTATAAAACAGCAAGGTTTGCTCTAAGTGGGCCTTAAAGCGGACCTCCCCCCTATCACCAAAATCCACATCAGCATGCAGCTCTGTATTGCTGCCATAAAATCATCTTATATTCATCAGTTAAGCATTTTTTCTTTTACTTACAGACTTGACTTTCCACTTGGTAGTTTACTGAGGCACTGGGGATGTAACCAGAACCTCACAGATACACCCTGGGAAGTTCCTGTCACATGTTGCAGGAGGCAGACCCAGTGTTCCAGGAAGTAAAGGGAGATGGATTCATCTGCCCTTAGTGAAAATGGCCACCGTGAGTAGAATTGGGAGAAAAAGAAGTTTGCCAAGGCTGTACAATGGTGACGTGTGGAGCGAGTGCACTTTACAGCACTGGAGTTATGGGAACAATGTTTGAATAGCAGGCACATCATTGAAATACATCACACAAAGAGACGGAGAGTGGATTAAGGAGACAGATGAGATGTTTATTTCACAGATAGACTAGCTTTTCTTTGAAAAAATATTTTTTTGTAGTTATTGCACATATATTTTGAATACAAGTCTAGATTATTACTTCACAAGACAGGAGAGCTTGGTTCACTGTATATAAATGCAAGTTATAGTAAGATATTGGACAACTCAGCACCATCTGTATTATGATTGCAAAGAATAAAATAAAACGTGCAATTATATTTTTCAAAGGTGCCTTTCTTGTAATTTTTAAGAGAAGGGTGAGAATTCTCTTTAAGGGGTCGGTCAACCTATAGTTGGATTTTTGTGGGATGACAGTGACCTACATTTGAGTTTAAGGGTTAAAGTAGAATTCTAGGATATACCCAACTATGCTGGCCATACATGATTCAATTTCCTTTAGATCTGCCTTCAACTATGCAGTGCAAGGGCCTGCCTGAAAGTGTTTAGGGTTGACCTTGTATTATATGGTTTTGGCAAATCTGAAGGAAAATTGTATTATGCATGGCCAGCCTAACCTTAAAAAATGCTCCCTCCCCCTCCTAACACCTACGCTGTCTAGCCCAGTGGTTCTCAACCTCGGTCCTCAAGTACCCCCAACAGGCCATGTTTTGGAAATTTCTCTTAGATAAAATAGCTGTCCAAAATACCAAGCCATTGACTCTTATTTAAAGCGCCTGTGCAAGATAAAGGAAAACCTGAAAACATGGCCTGTTGGGGACTGAGGTGGATAACCACTGGTCTGGCCTGTGTAAGAAAGATCTATATACTTACCTATTTTCAGATTATCCCAGTCCAGTGATCCGGTTCCCCTGTTTGAGCCAGGGGTGGCTGCAGGAGAGAGGGGGGAGCGCAGAAAATGGATGGGCCATAGTGAGGCCAATGGGCAGGGCTGGACTGGGACAAAAATTTGGCCCTGGACTTCATCCAGACCGGCCCAGGGCACATCAGGGTACAGTGCACATCAGGGCAAAGGGCACAGGACACATCAGGGCACAGCACATCCGGGTACAGAGCATAGCGCACATCGGGGTACAGCGCACATCACATCAGGGTATAGCACATCAGATTACAGGGCACAGCACATCAGGGTACAGTACATCAGGGCACATGGAGCACATCAGGGCCCATCAGGGCACATGGAGCACATCAGGCACATTAGGGCACATCAGGCACATTAGGGCACATGGGGGCACACCAGGACATATCAGGGCACATGGGGGCACACCAGGACACATTAGGGCACATCAGGCACATTAGAGTATGTCAGGGCACATCAGAGTATATTAGGGCACATCAGGGCAAATCAGGGTACATTAGGGCACATAAGGGTACATTAGGGGGGACTACACGGGGGTACACGGGACTACATGGTGGTACACGGGACTACATGGGAATACACGGGACTACATGGGAATACACGGGATTACATGGGAATACACGGGATTACATGGGAC
>BLSH010145457.1:122891-150283 GCA_018402905.1 Glandirana rugosa | reverse complement strand
CCGAACATTGTAGTGGACCCTACCTGCTCCTCTCTCCTCCCCCGCCCCGGCGGTCTCTCGTCACACTGTGTACTTACTTTTGAAGAATGTGTCGGCGAGGGACGCGAAGAGACGTTCTTTTTCTTTTCTGTCTGACCATTGTGAATTGACTACACGGGTCCACGGGACTACATGGGTGTCCCCTCCTCTCTCCTCGTCCATCCCAGGTGATGTTACAAGCCAATTGGAATGGACGAGGAGAGAGGAGGGGGCGGGGCCACCAGGGAGCAGCGTGACTGTGACATGAATGAACTTCATACACAGCCGCTCCCTGCGCTTCTCTGCTGTTGAATCCCCGATCTACCCGTCAGCTGATTGGCGGTGATTGACGGGTAGATCGCAGGGACCCATGTGAGGACGAGGCTGGCCCACTGAGCCATCGGCCCACCGGGAAACTCCCGGTAGTCCCGATGGCCAGTACAGGCCTGCCAATGGGTGATGTAACTGTTCCCAGGAATTGCCAGCCATTCTTGAGCGCTCTCTCCTCTCCCCTGCAGCCGGCACTGGCTGACACGGGAGATCATTTAACCAGAGCCAAGCAGCCTAAAAATTGGTAAGTATACAGTTTTTTTTTCTTACACAGGTTAGTTAGAATAGATGTTATGAGGTGGGAGTGGACAAGTAGAATAGACAAAACTTTTTTTTTAGTTTGGATAGAGCAAGGGAGGTTTATAAACTCTGTCTGATTTTTTTTTTTCGCCATTTGTGTCCCATTGGGGAGATTTCCCTTCACTTCCTGTCCCATAGCCAAACAGGAAGTGAGAGGAAATCCTTGCAAATTAAGGGAATTCAGTGGGGACCCCCAGGTCACCACAGCTAATGTCCCCATTGCAAGATTTCCCCTTTATTATCTGTCTTAGAGCAACCCAAATTTTGGGATTTTCTTTATTTTCAATGATGGTAAACAGGACAAATACAGAGGGTGATTCTCCTTAACAGGGACTCAGACAGCCATAAAAACTGAAAGGGGTTCTAGTCTCTAGCCTCTCCACTCAATCCAAAACTAAAAACCTTACCTTGAAGTTATACTTTTAATGGCCCGTACACACGATCCGAACACGATATGATGCGATCATACGATAATCGGATCGTTAGTACACAGCTTACGAGAGCCGATCACGACAATTCATCAGATAATATTCGATCGGACAAACATGAAAATTTTGATCGTATGGTGCCCGATCGTACGATTTTCGTTTAATCAGTACAGTTGTAGTCCGACAATACAATACAAATACACTACAAACACATGACATCACTTATTCTGTCGTACGAGAATATTTGTGACTTTAGTACATTCTTCTGATTCGATCTGAGATCAGCATGCAAAAAAAAAACGGACGATCTGTCGTCCAATTTTCGGATCGTGTGTACGGGGCATTAGATTATATATATTCCGGAAATTCTACTTCAAGGGTTAGAGCTTTTGCCTGTTTTTACTGCTCTCTGTCCCGATTTGGGAGGTCATCCTTATTTCCTTTTGGTTTGACATGCCAGCATGATGGGACATATTGAGAAACCACCAAGAGGGACACAGCTGTAGCAATGTTTTCTACTATTTTATTTTTTCGTAGAGCTGGAGAAGGTTAAATCCTCCGTCGGAATTTTAACCTTGCCTGCCTCCCTACTGCGGATTTTTTCTTGGGTTTGGACGACAAGAAATGAGGTGAAATCTCATCAAAGGACAAAACAAAAAGCCAACATTCCAATGCAGCTTCAGTAATGTAATGAGGTCCATAGAGGCAAGAAAAAAAAATGCAGAGCAATACACGATCACAACAACGTCCCGGAGAAACAATGTCCTCCTTTCTCAAGGTGACAGTAACCTTGAGAAAGAACATTGCTGCTCTGAGAAGTCCATGTGATCATGTATCCCTCCGAATGCTCCATTCCCCTCAACAAAGGAGAACATGGTTTCTCTTGGTATGATCATGTATCCTGAAGTCCCCCCCCCCCCCCAACATTTTCATTTATGACCGCATTAGATTACTGACGTTTTTTTTTTGGAGCGCTGGTTTTGGTCACTATCACCATTGGCTGAGCACATGCCTGAAGACGTTTAACCACTTCAATACTATGCACTTAGAACACTTTACTACCAGACCAATTTTCAGTTTTCAGTGCTGTTGCGCTTTGAATGACAATTGCGCGGTCGTGCGACGCTGTACCCAAACAGATTTTTTATCATTTTGTTCCCACAAATAGAGCTTTCTTTAGGTGGTATTTGATCACCCCTGCGGTTTTTATTTTTTGCGCTACAAATAAAAAAAGACCGAAAATTTTGAAAAAAATTCTCTATTTTTGTCACAAAACTTTGTAAATAAGTAAATTTTCTCCATCACTGGTGGGCACTGATGTGGCAGCACTGATTGGCACTGATGAGGCGGCACTGATGATGAGGCACTTATATGCAGCAATGATGAGCACTATTAGGCGGCACTGATAAGCAGCACTGACGGGTACTGATAGGAGGCAACGATAGGATTGGTCACGGCTGATCACACGGTAAAGTGCTTCGGATGGAAGCACTTTACTAAGATCGGTATTGCGGGGGGTCAGACTGACCTCCGACACCACCGATCGCCGCAATGACGTCCAGTCAGAATAACTAAGCCACTTCCCGGCCGTCATTTTGCATACGGCGGTCGGGAAGTGGTTAAAGAGAAAACGAGTGCCCAAAATAATCAGGGTCCCAAAACGGGAATAAATATAAATATAAACTATATATACTAAAAATTGTTATAATATGTATACTGTATGAATGGGCATATAGCTAAAAATTCACATAATTGCTAAAATAAAAATGAGTACATTATATAGATATGTCTAAAATAAAGTCCAAGCAAAGCCCATAAACACTCAGGGCAGCCACCATGGGGAGCCGAACCAAGCTCCAGAAACTGATAAAAACAAAAACAGGCGCCTCTAAGTGCAATAGTTAAACAATTTATTATGGCCCAATGGCTAAAAACACTCACAGGATGTGGAAATATAAGGCTCAGGCTGTATAATATCCAGTAGATATAGGACCTCTCAATCCATTCCTGATGGAGCTGTAGGACTGAATGATGCTGTTCACCACACTGACAAGCGGCTCCAAGTGATGGAATGAACCGGCCGGGAACTCAGAACGAGGCTTGGCTGGCAGCGATGTCCAGATACGGGCGGATGACGTCCTAATCATGCGATGCGTTTCGTGGGCGTGACGGCTAGGATCCTAGCCTGAAGGGGCGCGGCTATCACGTCATCATAGCCCTCACGCCCAAGAAACGCGTCGCATGATTAGGACGTCATGCACAGTGCGCGCCCGACTTTGAAGCCAAAGCTGGGTGCGCACACTTGTGATGCTGGCGCCGCACGGAGTAGCAGTAGAAGAGTGTCTGATTATTAAAAGTCAGCAGCTATACTTTTTGTAGCTGCTGACTTTTAATAGGGTGGAACTCCACTTTAAAGTGGTTGTAAACCTCAGACGTGAAATATGAACAAAGCATATCTCTATAGCGTGTGCTTGTCTCAATTAGGAGCACCAAGTGTCATTTCTGTCTGCTGCCTCCTTCTTCTGCTAATCAGCATGAATCACCTATAACAGTTATTCCTGACACCAAGAGAATTATGGTGACAGGGGAGGGACTTCCAGTTGATTGACAGCCTGAGCTCTGTTCCTGTGTGCTGTGTGAAGGGGGGGGGGTGTGCCCCTTTCCTCCAATCAGCTTTCAGAGCTCACCTCACTAAGGGTAACAAACTCTCCGCCCCCTTTTTTTCTGAACTCTCAGACAAGCTTAAAAATTAAGCACTTCGAATGGATTTAGAGAAGAGAAGATTGCAGATAGACGGGTACAACTTATGTAGGAGGGTTTCTTTCATCTCTGTGTACAGTGGTGATAAGGTTCACAACCACTTTAAAAAGTGTAAAAATGTTATTTTCATGATCTGTACACTAACATTACAAATGAAATTCAATTAAAAAAATGAATGCCAATAGTTTCTTGTGGTATTTGAATTAGTATATAAAATGCATGTAAGGCCTCATACACACAAGCGTGTTTTAAAAATAAGCAAAACTTGGGGTCCAACGTCAGGGAAAAACCAGCGTTTGCATTGGCGTTAATGAGCATTAGTGAGCGTCAATAGGCGTTTTTTTGTTTTTTTAATCCTCTGCTATTTTTCAACCTAAAAACGTCAGCGTCAAAAACGCTGGTTAACGCTGGTACAGCGTTAGTGAGCGTTTTGCGGCGTCAAAAAGCGGCAAAACGGTACAGCCTCAGAACGCGCTGGCTGTGGGTTCTGGTTTCAGCTCACTAACGCTGACGCCCTCTACAGCTAAAAAACGTCTGCGTTTTTATGGGGCCATTGACTAACATGGAGAGCTGGAAAAAACATCCATGTGTATGAGGCCTAAAAGTTAATTCCCATTGGCATATTGATTAGCGTTGTGTCCTTACAATGCTGAGGTGCTGGATTCAGTAATCACTCGGGCACTATGGGTTTTCTTCTGGGGGTTCATCTTCTGATCACAAAGCTAAAACTGCGATAGGTTATTCGCCATGAATTGTCATAAGCAAAGTCTGTTTGTATTGCTATGGTAGCAACATTACATTGCAAGCTGCTCCAGAGGTAAGAGCTTGTGGAAATAGTTATAAGGCCTCTTGCACACTGCAGCTTGAAAAAGCTCAGTACAATTTTTTTTTTTTTACTCAGCTAAAATACAGCCCATTAATTGTAATGTGGCTATGCGCACAGGCGTGTAAACCACCGCTGTGCATTCTTCAGTTAAAAAATAATAAAATAGAAAAATCTGCATTTTTGGTTAGTAATTTCCGCCTTGTGCGCAAATGCGCACAAATTTCGATAATGCCCATTTACATACTGCAGAACAAGAACGCGAGAATAAGTCTGCTCGCAATTGCAAAAATATATATGCGTGAAAATGCGCAAAAAAGAATGTCTGAAAAAGTAGATGCTTAAACAGAAGTATTGTGCGCAAGAGGCCCAAGAGTAAAAGTAGCCATTCATGTCAATTTTCTATTGTTTAGCCCATGGGCTGAACAAGAGGAAATAAACAGATCCCGCCATGCACTGAGAAACCTCCAATGCCAGCTATTATTTTCAAGTTGCCATAGTACCTTCGGCTGCCAGAATACAATGGAGCTGCTGTACAGTGACTGCATCTAATATGACGCAATCCCTTTGTGACGTACTGTATAGTTTTTCACTCGGCCCAGTCGGTTTTTAAATATTGAATTTTGTCTAAACTGGGTGGTCTTTGCAGGCTTGAATTTCTACCGATTCAGCATGAATTGGCTAAAACTCAAGCCATCTATTGCCAGCTGAATATGCAAGTAAATAATTAAATGAGTTTTGCTATTATTATCCCCCTGTTAATAAAGCTTAGCTACAGCTGTCATCTTGGACTAACATCCCTATAGAAGTTACAATAATCCCTTTATCTCCTTAGAGGACACATTCTTGCAGAGGTGATAAATTCTCTTAAAACACAAGAGCTTTAGGAAATAAGAGTTAGGCTAGGTTCACACTGCTGCGAACTGTACTGCGAATAGATTGCGTTGCGATAGATTAAATTCGCAAGCCATCTCCAGTAACATAGTGTTCTATCAGGGCAGTTCACATTGATGCGTTGCGAATCTAATCCGTGAAGAAAAGGGTCCTGTGCGACTTTGATCCGTGTGCGATGCAGTGCGTTGCGAATTGAGCTCCATAGACTACAATAGAACACGGATTGAAAACGCAATCTCCCATTCACATCACTGCGATAGCTTCTCCCTCCAACTCCAGCTACAGCTTTGCAGTAGATTCGCACCAACACATGTAGAAATCGCACTTGTGTCTGTACTGAAAAAACTCGCACTGCAATCGTATTCAATTCGCAAAAAATTCGCACCGCAGCAGTGTGAACCTAGGCTAAAGCCTCGTACACACGGGACGACGATCGTACTTACGATCGTCGCAAATCGCATGTTGGCTGTTGTATGTAACACACTGACTGCACTACACGATCGTACGACCACAGAACGACGTTCAGGTGCATGTAATTAGCATCCGGCCGTTCCTGACTTCTGAGCATGCGTGTTTTGCACAATACAACTTGTTGTAACAACTGCTCTGTACACACAATACAACGGTCGTATGAGAGCTTGTTGGTACGACCAAGTTTTCTAGTCTGCTCATACAACTCCCCTTGTACGACCGTCGTATGTTCGGCTGTTCAAATCGCGCATACGAACAATCGATTACATATATGACGGTCGTAAGTACGACCTGTTGTATACAACCGTCGAACCGTGTGTATGAGGCTTTAGGCCTAACAGAATTTGTCTATGATATTACAATGCTGCATCATGATTTTAATCTAGTAGAGCAATTAAAAAGTAAACCCTAATGGAGTTTACTTCCTCTATATTTCCCTACAAAGTAGAAACATAATGGGCTACTATGCATCGCATAGTAGCCCATTATGTGTCACTTACCTGCAAACAAAGCCTGCGACGTCCAGCGTTGTCCCCTGTGCGGGCAGCGTCCATCTTCAGCCCTTCTTCCTTCCAGGGCCGCGACTCCGGCTCTGCGACTGCCCAGAGTCGAGTGACATCACTCCCGCACATGCACGCGGGAGCTGCCTATCACGGCACGATCTCAGTGAAGAAACGGCATGGAAGCGGTTTCTTCACTGCGCATGTCCCGAAATGACGTCGGCACATCTAGTATACTGCATATCTCCTAAACCGTTTGGGAGATATGCAGGGCACCTACAGGGTAAGCCCTCCACTTTAAGAGACAGTTGTCGCCCTATAACAGTAAGGCTGGCTATAAACGGTGCAAATTTCATTCTTGCAACCATAGGTTGCAGGAAAGAAATTTGCACGGTTCCCCCATCAACACAGACAGTGCTAACAGGGGAATCCCTCCCGTCGAGCAATTGTCTTCTCCCGGCGGCAGGAGAAAACCGTGATTATTGCTAGTGGCTATAACAGTAAAAAAAAAAAATAAATAATAAACTCCATAAACCAATGTCCATAGCTTGTAGGCGCTATAACATTTGCCCAACCCAATCAAAATACGCTTATTGCGATTTTTTTTTTTTTTTTTTACCAAAGACTATATATCAGTCTAAACTGAAGAAATTATTTTTTTTAATTTTTGGATATGTATTATAGCAAAAAGTAAAAAAAAAGTTTTTCAAAATTGTCGCTCTTTTTTTGTTTATAGCGCAAAAAATAAAAACCGCATATGTGCTCAAATACCACCAAAATAAAGCTCTATTTGTGGGAAAAAAGGACGTCAATTTTGTTTGTGTACAACGTCGCACGACCGCGCAATTGTCATTCAAAGAGCGACATCGCTGAAAACTGAAAATTGGTCCAGGCAGGAGGGGGGTTTAAGTGCCCAGTAAGCAAGTGGTTAAACATCAAGCTGTACCTGGTGAAAAAAATACGCTGATCTGGGCAGTGTATGGCCAGGAACAGTCGTGTGAATGAGCCCTTAACTGTGCATCGATTTAAAGTGAAAACCTGTCTCATGTACAATGAGAAGTCTGTCACAGACCTTTGCAAGTCCGTTGCAGTTGGCTGCTAAGGATTTCAGGTGCAAAGGTCGCAAACACAAAGAAAAACGCTTGCGTAGTATGAGGCAGCCCAATTTGTGTCTCAGTGAGATCATTTGCTTGATGAATGTGTGACAGGGTCTCTTTAATAAAATGAAAAACACATTCTAATGTTAAATTACCATCTTGAAGCTTATATGTGATTTTAGTGATTGGGTTTAGACCTACATTATGTGCCGTTGTAACTGATAATTAGTATTCTAATATACTATATATACAGGTACTGAGACTTGTCATTAAGTGGTTAATGTATAGAATTCACAGCACTTAAATTTGGCAGCATAGCCAAAAGTGACATTAAAGGTTCATTTAAAAAAAAATTAAAAAAACAACAAACATGTCATACTTACCTGCTCTGTGCACTGGTTTTGCACAGAGCAGCCCCGATCTTCCCCCTTTTCAGGTCCCCCACCAGCACTCCTGGCTCCTTCTCTTCAGTCAGTTCCCCCAATAGCAAGCCACTTGCTTTGGGTCTACTGGTGTGTGCTCGCTCCTCTGCACCGTTCTATGCGTGCATAAGACACACAGTGCTGCGTCACTGCCCCCTGCTCTCTCCTCATTAGATCACTGGCTGTGATTGGAAGTAGCAGGAGCCAATGAGGAATGAGAGACCCCGCAATGGCGATTATCAGCAACTTATAGTGGGACTGTGACCGTGCAGCGGGAAATCGGACAGTAGCTGACACTTTGTGGGAACTGACCATCTGCCACTGACATCTCCAGTGACACTATTACAGTGATCATTGCTAATAATATACACTGTCACTGTACTAATGACACAACATCTAGGGGCAATCCAGGGGTGACCTGTGTGCCTAATAAATGTGTAATGTGTGTTGCTTTTTACTAACAGATCGATGTGTACTTTTTCCTGCAAAGCAGGTAAAAGATACAAAGCGATCATTCCCTCTGTATAGAGCCCGGTGTTGACTGTCAACAGAGTTCTGAGCTGTGATTCGACACAGTAGGTCCCAGACTCCCGGCCATGAACCATTGGGCGGGATCTGCTGACAAACTCCCTACAGGGGAGTAGGCGGGTTGGGTGCGTGTGCCTGAAATCCGGAAACAGGCAGCGACGTACGGGTACAACACTGCACCTGTAGGATTTGTCCTGTTGCAATATATGTACTGTGACGGGATCCGCCTAGTACAGATCCCTCCACCCCCCACGCCTCCAAATTACCCCCCTAGCAAAATCCTCCAAATCCCCACTGCACCTAGGGCAGCCGCCCTTCTTGCCCCCCCCTCGGCCCTGCTTGAGATGAGGAAGGATTTTCTTCAGCTTGCTGGCTTAAATGTGGATTTAGGATTTAACATATGCATGTTTTGTATATTTAATATTTTTTCTGTTGAATGAACTCAATGGATTTGTGTCTATTTTTATATTAAATGTATTACTAAACCCGGTAATATGAAAATAGTTCATTTGCCCCCTCCATGTTCTCTCCAGCATAAAAGACACAACTGAGCATGTGCAGCAGGACTACTCTACCTGTGTTAAGCTGGCCTTCCATAGAGACAGTGTAGGGAGGGGGGAGATCTATGCATACAGGATTAAACAGCCTTTTTACACAATGCAGAGGATTAACCCCTTAAGTCCCAGAGTATAACAAGCATGCTATGTTGCACATACACATTGATTTTACTTTTGTGGGTTTAGTAACACTTTAACTATGTAACCATTACCCCCATACATCTGTCCAGCATCCCCCATACATCTGTCATTTGGACCCATTTACCA
This sequence comes from Glandirana rugosa, assembly GCA_018402905.1. NCBI lineage: Eukaryota > Metazoa > Chordata > Amphibia > Anura > Ranidae > Glandirana > Glandirana rugosa. The sequence continues at coordinate 140,888 of BLSH010145457.1, read as the reverse complement.
TTGGCATCCCCCCTACATCTGGTCATGAGGGCCCGTTTACAACAAAATGCAATGAAAAAGGCACAGAAAACGCCCATGTTGGTGTGCATTTTGCAGTGAATTGTGTTGTGTTTTTGCATGCCTTCCAATGCTGCTCTTCAGACCTCACAAGATACAGGAAATACAGACGTTGGGTCCTCATAGCAATCTAACCTCAATTTTTTTTTTTTGCTTTAAAAGCTGTCGGGTTGTGTTGCGTTTACACGTGCTCATGCTGGTTTTGTTCTGAAAAATGTAGCCAGCTCTACTTTTTTTTTTTTTTTTTAACACATTCCCACAATGCAATGGTGTTAAAGCAAAAATAAAATCCCACTGTTACTGCAAAGCAGGCAAGCTGTTTATTGCAGAAGAGGCATGCAATAAACTACACCAACCTGCCTGCTCTCAGCGGTCTCTGGCATATAAACTGAGCTGCTAATGCTCAGCTCACAGCGCTGGACCAATGCCTGTGTGCCGGGTTCACATGCTCCTGCACATGCGCAAAAGTGGCATCATCCTTCGTCAGCAAAGCACGGTGCCATTGGAGAATAAAAGTATTGCTCCCTTTAGCAGCACTCATTACAACCTTTCTTTTTTATTGTCTACCTACGCATTTGTAATGTGTTTATGAACACATTCATCCTAACTGTTTTACTTAACTTTTACTCCACTTTTGGAAAAAAAAAAAAACACATTACCCTCTGAGTGGTCTATGTACATTGCAGGGATTTTAAACTTTTCTGCACATTCCTACCTTTTGTTATTCTGAAGAAACAGTTGTTTTTCTGAGTCCATGTGGAAAGTGAATGTGAATGGCAGCGATTTCATAATTCTCAATCAGCTGCTGCACTAGCAGGGTTCTAATGATGAAAGTGGCAGGGTCTGCATCCCTTTAGACATGAGTTACCTTTGGGAATAACTCACCAAAAAGTACATTTTTGCTGCAGGGAATGCCCAAAATCTGGTTTCCATCTACATATAGACTTCTGGGAAAATCAGTAAGCCAATCACACAAAGCAGGAAATGACATATCTAGGGGGAGGGCGTTCTGTATACCATCTGTGTACAGAACACCTTCAGGCTGCCATATTGCATCGCATTTTACAGAAAAGGACAGCGCTGCAGATTGAAAGCAAAAAGGTCATTTTTAACCCCTTGGAGCCAGCGCCTCCCGGCCCTTTAAGGGGTTTAGGATCCTGAGAGGTGGGGTGAAGTTTATGATCATGTGATAGACACGACTAGCGGTCACATGATCGGAAAGCTCCTGATCGCAAGCGGTGATCGGGATCTTTCTGTTAGCCGCTGGTAACTGTGCCAGGAACATGCACTCTTGGCACAGCTGTATTTGCACTAATGCATGCAAATGTGCAGCTGCTGGGCGCCAAGGCCCACCCGTCAAGAAGCCGCATATTTGCCTGTGGCCGGTGCCAAGTGGTTAATAACATTCAATTACAATAAGAATCATGTAGCAATTGTATATGCTAAATTTATTTATTTTTTATTTGATTATTTTCCCCACGAAAGTGGAGTTCCCTTTAAAAACAATGACTTTGTAAGATGAGTGGCGTAGAGTAGGCAACATATTAAAAATTAAGAGGAAGAATGTCCAGACAGCTAGAGAGTTCCTTTAACCGCTTGCCGACCGCTGATCGGCATTTGACGGCGACAGAGTGGCTGCTTAGCGCAAGTCGCTGTCATATGACGGCGGCTGCGGGATCGAGTCTAGTGAGCGTGCGCGCGCCCACTGTGTTCGGGGAGGGCCAGGGAGCGGGTGAGGCGGAGTCGATCTCCGCCGGCCACCCGCAATGCCCCCCCCCCCCCGGAGTGAAAGAACGGAGGTCCGTGTAAGTAAACACGAACCTCCGTTCTGTGAGGGGGGAAGGGCTGTGATCACAGCCTTCCTGTACATGGAGGCTGTGACCACTTCCCTTCCCCAGCTAGGGCAGTCCCCACACAGTTAGAACTCGCCCAGGGAACACAGTTAACCCTTAGAGCGCCCCCTGCAGGTTAACCCCTTCACTGCCAATGGCATTTACACAGTAATCAGTGCATTTTGATAGCACTGATCGCTGTATAAATGCCAATGGTCCCAAAAAAGTGTCAAAATGGTCCGAAATGTCCGCCCCAATATCGCAGTACCGCTAAAATCAGATCAGCAGATCGCCGCCATTACTAGTAAAAAAAAATAAATAAAATAAAAACCCCAGAAATTAATTCTCATCATCCGTAAACACGACCACTTTTGCGCAAACCAATCAATAAACGCCGATTGCAATTTTTTTTTTATCACAAATATGAGGAAGAATATAAATCGGCCAAAACCGATGAAAAAAAATGTTTTTTTATATATTTTTTTGGATTTGTATTTTAGCAAAAAGTAAGAAATTTGGTGTTTTTTTGCAAAATTGTCGCTCTTCTTTTGTTTATAGTGGCGATCAGAAATGACACAGCAGTGATCAAATACCACCAAAAGAAAGCTCTATTTGTGGGGAAAAAAAGGACGCAAATTTCATTTGGGTACAACGTCGCACGACCGCAAAATTTTCAGTTAAAGCGACGCAGCGCCGAATCGCAAAAAGGGCTCCGGTCCTAAAGCTGGAAATCCTTTTGGGGCTGAAGTGGTTAAGTACTTGTATATTGTGATGTACAGGCAATCTTTTATATTTTAGATTATTTCACCGTCAGAAAGCCAGGAGTGGCAGCGAAAATGCAGAATCACCCTGGCATCTCTGAAGCCTGGAAACAATCCAATTATATATTCAGAAGACATTAGGGTTGCCAGCCGTCACAGCAGCAATCTAAAGTCACCAATACCGTGTTCTGGTCACATTGTAAAAGCTCATTTTATATGGTCATGGAAGAAAAGTCACACACCCACATAATCCCTTCCTTCAGCTGTTAATAGCTGCAGACTCATTTTCTGAGCAGTGTCCATACCATGAAAGATAGATGAGTGGAGCATAAAGCCCGGCCGCTTCAATAAGGTCAGTCTGCCAAGGTCACTCTGTTATTCTGCAGCTTCACCCATTGTGAAAAAAAAACAGTAATCCAATCAAGAACTTAGCACTAAGGCTGGGTTCACACTGCTGCGAACTCTACTGCGAATTTAAGTCGTTTCGATAGATTAAATTCACAAGTCATCTCCAATAACATAGTGTTTTATCAGGGCAGTTCACATTGATGCATTGCGAATCTAATCCGTGAAGAAAAAGGGTCCTGTGCGAGTTTGATCCGTGTGCGATGCTGTGCGTTGCGAATTCAGCTCCATAGACTACAATAGAACACGGATTGAAAACGCAATCTCCCATTCACATCACTGCGATAGCTTCCCCCTCCAACTCCAGCTACAGCTTTGCAGTAGATTCGCACCAACACAGAAATCGCACTTGTGTCTGAACTGAAAAAACTTGCATCGCAATCATATTAAATTCGCAGAAAATTAGCACCGCAGCAGTGTGAACCGAGCCTAACAGTGAAACAAGTATTGATTCAGTCATTTGCTGAAATAATTTTATATACAGATTCTCAATGCAACTTGAAGGCTTATTCATATCATTTTTCATGGTAACATTTCAGCCTCCCACCACCAAAAAGCCCAGCTTTTTTTTTCTGCAGGGATCTGTGAATGGAAGACTACAGGTCCCATACATATGCGTTCACACGGGTGTGCCTGGGGACACCCTAATTACCCACCGTGGTACAGATTGCCCCTGCTGCCTATGCCCCCCCCCCCCATGTCACTTACCATCCCTTTCCTTTTCTGAATGAGCACAGTTAGCGATCAGTGATGATCACTCATTCTGTTCATTTATAACCATATTTACTATGCTTCAGGTTGTGAATGAACCGGAAGCCACTCAGCACAGAGCACATCCCAATCATTCACAGTCCAGTGCAGCTGAGGCTGCAGAGAAAGGGACTGGAGATTCTCTGTTATCCGTTCCTTCATCTGTCTCAAAAGTGAGATATTTCACCAAAGCCCCCCAATGGGGTTCCTAAAATTGTAAAAAAAAAAAAAACACGAATTGTAAAAAGTAATAAAAAAAAAATTAAAAATACTACTGACTCAGTCCTCTGCCCCACTGACTCCGTCCTCTGCCCCACTGACTCCGTCCTCTGCCCCACTGACTCCGTCCTCTGCCACCGTCCACTGACCCACTGTCATCGGTTCCTTTCTCGGTCTCAAAAGTGAGATATTTCACCAAAGCCCCTCAATGGGGCTCGTAGAAAAAAATATATATATATTTATTATGATATTGTAAAAAGTAATAAAAAAATTTAATAAAAATACTACCGACACCGTCCACTGCCCTACTGACACCGTCCATGTTTTAATACATTTTATTTATAAATATGTGTGTCTGTATGTATATTGGAGTGCACACCCAGGCCTAATGCAGTAGGCTGTGCACACTATGGTCCCATCTACTCCCACATAAGAGGAATCTTAATGAAGCACAAGAGCAGTGATGTCACCACACGTGTAATCCATGGATTACTTCCTCCAGCCCCATAACATCCAGTCCAATTCCTTTGTACATACCTAGGGGAAAAGGCTGCAGGAACCTATGCACTGCACTTGCGGGTGCAAAGCACTGCAGGCCTGAATGAAAAAAAAAACGAAGGAAACACATTTAACAATGTATGTGCGCATTTATTATTTTTCAAAAGGTGGAAAATGCCTTTCAGTAATTTCTTTGCGTTTATAGTGCATGCGCCGCATGCTAGCACAATAAGACAGACTTACCTGTAAAGCAGATCCCTCCAACAGTGCATTGCTAGGGCTTCCATCTTTCCCCAGTCTTCCTTCCGAGTTTGTGTGCTCTGGCCATTTAAATGGCCATGCCGCAATGACGTCACTCTTGCGCACGTCTGGCTCCCCCTGACTGCTCCATCTGTGTGGGACGGTGTTTCCCACCTCAGCCCCGTGTCAGGCTTCTGTCTCTGGCCCCCGTTCTCCCCTGGACGCGGGATATACCACTCATAGGCTGCTTGGTAAGTTATACATTTTTCCTAAGATCAGTGTTTTTTTCTTTATAAAGTTACTATATACTCACAAAACGCATTATCTATTTTAGAATGCTCTGTCTGCATCACACTCCTGATGAGTGGCTGTATGCCATGAAACGCGTCAAGTTTACATTAAAGGATGCTCAGATTAATTTGGTCCCATTATGCACCATTAGGCCCCATAAAAACGTTGGCGTTTTTGAGCTGTAGTTGACGTCGGCATTAGTGAGCTGAAACTAGAACCCACAGCCATCGCGTTCTGAGGCTGTAACGTTTTGGCATTTTTTGACGCCGACGCCACAATATGCCAACAAACGCCAACAAACGCCACCTATTATTATACCGGCGTTTTACGGCGTTTTTTGACGCCGACGTTTTTAGGTTGAAAAATAGCAGAGGGATGATTTTTTAAAAAAAACGCCTATTGACGCAGACGCTCACTAACGCTCAAAAACGCCGATGCATAACGCCGAGAAACGCCAACTTTTTTTCCTTGACGTCGGGTCCGACGTTTTGTTTATTTTTTTAGAAAGGTCCGTGTGTATGAGGCCTAAATATACAGCCTCTGGTTGATGAATATTCTAAGATATCTTTATTAATTTGTACTGCTTATCATGTCTTTCCTTTTTTTGATTTTATGTATCTCTCAAATGAATTTACGTGTATATTAACTGCCTCTGTACATGGTTGGATTATTTGTATAACATATCATGGTTTCAATATAAGGGCAATGTACACCTAATTATCTATTATTTTTTATCAATACATTATTGACATGTATTTTGCCAACTAGCAGCATTATTACTATTTTCTTTAATGACAGGCCTCACTTAAAGTCCCAATTTCTCCTTTGCTTGTACATAACCAATATTAGGGATGGAGGTCTGCCATTATATACTAATTGGGGTGATGGGTCACATTCCTTCTCTAATCCATATATTATATTTTCATTTTTTAAACTTTATTGCTAATCGCAAGGGGGCCAACAAGATCTGCGGGTCCCGCAGAAGTGACCAGGAGGCTTTACAGCCACACAGATCATTTTTGGTAATAGCTGGGAGCCCGTTGAACAAAACAGAAACAAGTTATTGGCTGCTGCCATGGGCTGGTTTTAACCCCTTCAAAGCCATGACATGTTGGACACATAATTGGCAGCAAAAGGGTTCAAATATGTGCCAGTCCACTCACTAAATCACATATAAAAGGTTTAAAATGTTGCTGTAATTTCTAAAGTCATTTTCTTTATATTTAAATCTGCAGCTTTCATTAAAGGAATACCTTTGTCTCATGATGTCCTCTTTCAGGCACTTTTTGCTATAGGGTGACAACTCTCTGACCTTGTATGCCAACTGTGCTCCTGCAAGGTCACCCCGTCACATGAGCTTCTGATGGAGACTATAAGTAGCTGTTACAACACACATTGCATAGACATGGTCACTATCAGGAAGCCCACCCTATGCCATTCAGCCATCAGTCAAAGTGAAGGCATGTAGACAGAAGTGCTTGTCCTGGTGAATTCTATCCCTATTCTGGCAATAATATTTAGGTGATGCTAAAGGTTCTTTTTTTTATTATTTATTTATTTATTTTTATTAAGATGGAATTAAGAGATTTATACTTATCTGCTGTGTGCAACAATATTGCACAGAGCAGTCCCTTAACTCCCCTGCTTTCTGTATCTGCTTCTTGCGGGTACCCCCATAGCAAGTCATGTGCAATGGGGGCACCTGTATAGGCACGCTCCCGAGGCGGGCTGTGTGCGTCCATAGATGCACACTGCGTGGCTTGGCCCCGCCCCCTTCTTCCCATCTATGGCTCCCACTGAGAGACCAGAAAGAAGGGAGAAGAACTGAAGCCAGGCTCAGAGCTGGATCAATCAGAGGAAAAAGGTAAATGTTTAGGGGCGGGGAGGTAGAAAATGAAATGCATTAAAGTGGATGTAAGCCCACCACTCGCCCAGTATAAACTAATGGCACAGTAACAGCATTAATGTATATCTACATGCAAGCCTCCTGCATGTATCCCTACCTTGCAAATGTCACCCCTTTCAGCAGTAGCAGCCTTGCCAAACACTGGAATCAGTGGGTAGGTCTCATTGCTGGAGCTCAGTGGGTGGAGTTGTGATGTCACAAGACTCCCCACCCACCTCTACACTCACACTTTGGTAATCTTGAGAAACATGTAGTCAAAACTCAGGAAAGAGCACATGACTTCAGCATGCCCAATCATGCTGAGGTGTGGAGCAGCCAATCCTGGGAGAGCTGGAGGAGAAAGGAAGGGGGAGTGTGAAGCTTTCTCTGCTCCATGCATGAGATGGTCTTCATCTTACTGAAAAAAGATAAGTGGATTACTCAGAGCTGGATTAACTCTTGGTGGCAAGAATGGGCACAGATGGCATGACATCCTCTCCTAAACAAGGTAGAAGTGTCAGAAAAAAGAAAAAAAAATTAGGTTATAAAAATAAAAAAGTTTGACCGTTAGAGCCAATTTAATGAGAAATGTTTCAATTGTGCATGTCATACATACATACATACATAATAGCTACCTATGTCTTTATACCGATTGTCAGGTAAATATAATGCAATTGGATGCAGCCATAAATTAACTCATAGGGGAATGGAAGCACCAAAAGTGACAAGCGCAGTACCTTCTGCTAATCATTCCTAGAAAATCACTTGAGACCATCATGAAAAGCAAGTTGCTTAGCATAATGTAAACCAGAGAAATCTAGATGTCTTGGGCAACAGTACAATATGCTCCCTAAGGGCCCATTGCACTTCCCTGGCGCACACACAATATGCAGCTGGTTAATGTGTTAAGGCAGCCCATTCATTTGAAAGGTCTACTAAAGGCACCAAAATGCAGCTTTTCTGGCAGCGCACTTTAGTATGTTGTGACGTGTTACGCAGCGATGCAACACACATCCACTGGCAAGGTAACACAAACATTCATTACTGCAACACAATGGTGCGAATGGACACTACAAGAAACAAACCTAAAAATTAACACAATCAAATACAAGAAAACCTTGGATTGCGAGCATAATTCGTTCCGGAAACATGCTTGTAATCCAAAGCACTCATATAGCAAAGCGAATTTCCCCATAAGAAATAATGGAAAATCAGATGATTCGTTTCAACAACCATTTATTCATAAGCCTTTCAGTTTATAGTCCATATAAAAATATTATAGCAATGTGATAGGTGGTGTAACCATAAAATGTCCATCTACAAATGGCCGCCTCCACAAGGGGATTAGAAGCAAACTCCAGCAGGAGTTAGAAGCAGGGATCTTCAAACTACAGCCCTCCAGCTGTTGCGGAACTACATGTCCCATGAGGCATTGTAAAACTCTGACATTCACAGACATGGCTAGGCATGATGGGAATTGTAGTTCCTGAACAACTGGAGGGCCGTAGTTTAGAGAGGCGCCTCTAAGTGTAGCAATATGGTTACATTTAATGAAGGCACAACATTTAGCAACTCACATGGTTGATGATTAAAGCCTCGTACACACGGGATGACGATCGCATACAACAGGTCATACTAACGGCCGTTGTATGCGAAATCGATCGTTCGTATGCGCGATTAGAACAGCCGACATACGACGGTCGTACAAGGGGAGTTGTATGAGCAGACTAGAAAACTTGGTCGTACCAACAAGCGGTCATACGACCGTTGTATCGTGTGTACAGACAAGTTGGTACAACAAGTTGTATTGTGCAAAACACGCATGCTCCGAAGTCAGGAACGGCCGGATGCTAATTACATGCACCTGAACGTTCTTTCTGTGGTCGTACGATCGTGCAGTGCAGTCAGTATGCAATTTACATTATCCAACATATGATTTGAGACGATCGTAAGTACGATCATCGTCCCGTGTGTACGAGGCTTAAGAGGACGGTCTACGTCAGCCTTTCTTAACCTTTTCAACACCAAGGAACCCTTGAAATTTTTTCCAGTCTCGGGGAACCCCTGCTAAAAATTAAAAATCAACAACTCATGATACATTAGTGTGATGGTCAATGGGAAGAATGCTCCTTACACTTGTGGTCATTGAGAAAAATTACCCCTTACAGAGAGCTAAAAAGATCAATGCTATCATTGGGAATTTATCTGAGAGGCAGAAATTGATCATTGCTCAAGGAAGCCCTAGCAACCTCTGGAGGAACCCTAGGGTCCCACGGAACCCTGGTTGAGAAACCCTGGTCTACGTGGACAGCTTTGCCCCGGGTACCTGCATACTTACATGTGCCTGTTTTTTTATTATCAACCATGTGAGTTGCCAAATCTTGTACCTTCATTAAATGTAACCATATTGCTACACTTAGAGGCGCCTCTCTTCTCTTTTATAGTCCGTGATGACATGACGCTACTCTTATATCAAGACATCGCTGGTATATCAAGTCAAAATTTGTTTTAAAATTTTGCTTGTCTTGCAAAATGCTCTCAAACCAAGGTTTTACTGTATTGGAACTCTGGGCATATATGAAAACTATGTAGTCATGCAGAAACCATTGAGGGCATTCTTAAATCCAATTAGTACAATTAACTGAAATTTTTCTTTGCCTAAATTCACCCAAAATATCCATCACACCAAAAATCATGTTGAGAGAGTGTCAGCATGCTAAGCCAACCAGACTAAGCTGTCATCCTAAAGCCCCGTACACATAGGCTGAATGTCAGGCGGCATTGGCCAGTTCAATGGAAACCAGCCCGATATTCAGCCCATGTGGACTCCTGATCAACGCTCTCAGCTATTGGCTGACCGGAGTGTTCTGGTGGAGAGGGGCCAGTCCCCCTATCAGAACACGATAGTACAGCAACCTCACCTGCTGTTCTAACATCGGGTTGTTAGTATAGCGTACATGAGCATCATGGGAAATGTAGTTACAAAACATTTGGGGTGCCGAGGTTTGCCATCACTGGTATAGCGGCTCCAACCTGCCAAACCAAACGGCGATCTGCGAAGCAGAGCCAACTTGCCGCTATATACGCAATGCGGTCAGCTAGTGGTTAATGCAGTAATGCTTGATCTAATAAGTCTAGTGAATAGACTGTTTGAAAACTTTTGTTTTAAGGTTTTTTTGTTTTTTTAATCATTAGTGGGGTCAAACCAATGTTCATTTTCGATCGCAGTGATAAGAAAATTTGAAGGAGCAGGATGGAAACTTTTTCTCAAACAATCAAATTTCAAACATTGAGGCTGGGTTCACACTAGTGCGAATTGGATGCGGGTTTCTATGCATCCAATTTGCATGACAGGAGACTGTGACCGGCTTTCAATGGAGCCGGTTCACACATCTCTGTGGCGGCTGCAGAGCAACTTGCACAGAGGTCCAGTGCGTCTTTGGCTCCGTTCCAGGGCCGAATAAAGGCAAAAATTCAGTCCCAATTCGTCCCAGACCCCTGCTGTGAACCCAGTCTGAATATTGTTTGGGCCAGCAACATCTTGCTGCATCTGGCTACAGCAATTCCATAGGGGCAGGCAGCCAGCCTCTTTAGCAATCCTACCACCGGCAGAATCGTCTGCCTGATATCAACCTAAAGCTGCCCAAAGATGGATAGAATTCCAAATGAAAATTCTTCGTAAAAAAGTCTTAAGAACATTTTGCACAAAAATTGTTCAAAAGATTTCCATTTGCATTTAACATTTATTTTTAGAATGAATGGACTTTACCAAACGAATACCACATACACGGTTAGAAATTTCTAAAAATTTCCATCCTGCTCCTTTGAATTTTCTCATCACTGCGGTTGAAAATGAACGTCGATTTGACACTAATGATTACAAAAAAAACCTAACAGAAAAACGCTTAGAATATTTTCATTCAAAAAAAAAAAAAAAACAACCTGTAAGGCAAAGGCATAATGAGCTAGTATGCACCGCATACTAGCTCATTATGAAATACTTACCTCTGAATGAAGATCCGACCGGGCGACTGGATCCCCGCAGAGGAAGCTGGCATTTTCTGCTGGGGCTTCCTTCCGGGTTTGTGGCTCCGGCACTATGAGTGTCTGGAGCCGCGAGACATCACTCCCATGCATGCAGGAGCTCTTCTTCCTGGCGGACTTTTCGGTAAGGTCCGGCGATATGCGCCGGGTCTTCACCTGGACATCACGGCGCATGCGCTGTGACATCAGCGCCTCCTTGCAGGGTAAGTATCTCCTAAACTGTATAGGTTTAGGAGATATTCATTTTACCTACAGGTAAGCCTTATTATAGGCTTACCTGTAGGTAAAAATTAGAAAAATGGGTGTACAACCGCTTTAAAGTGGTTGTAAACCCCGTTACACCACTTGTACCTACAGGAAAGCTTATAAGGTTTACCTGTAGGTACTGTAAATATCTCCTAAACTTGCACCGTTTAGGAAATATTCACTGTATCCGCACTGAAGAAACGGGCCACTGGTGCCGTTCCTTCAGGGCCCGTGCAGTGACCGGCGGCTCCCGCACATGCGCGGGAGTGATGGCATCGTGGCTCCAGCCAATCACATCGCTGTAGTCTGTGGACCCAGCAGTAACTCCGGGAAAATTGTCGTCTGTGTGAGCGGAGTGCGAGCGGCACTGCAGGGCTTCGTTTTAAGGCAAGTATAGCATGCGACGCATACTACTAGCTCATTATGCCTGTCTTGCAGGATTTTTTTTTCTTTTTGCCCACCCGAGTTTACAACCTCTTTAAAGTGGATGTAAACCAACCCAGTATATACAGTCTGTTAAACATCTCACTCATTGTTTCACAAAAAGCAGTAAGGATGTTGAGATCTCTACCTTGTCTCCTGCTGTCATGTGCACTTTCTTTAGTGAGGTGACAACTTTATTTCCTGGTTTTTGAATTGCCTGTGTTGGATTCCTGTTGTCCCCATTTGAGTCTATCTCTGTGCAAAAAATGTCCTGACATCACTGGGGGAGGGGTTCTTGTTTAACACGGGAAGCTGAGGGATTCCATTCTACACAGAATCATGATTAGGCTCCGCCCACAATTGGCCCATGAAGCCCCACCCACTCCAACCCATGTCCTGCCTTTGCCCACCCACTGCTCTAGCTCCTAGCTCCTTCTGTTCTACCAGTTTACAAATTACTAGAGGAGTGCAGGGAGAAGCACCCAGATTAGAACACAGATCTGTCTGCAAACTAACCTGTACTATATTGTGGCTGTTTTACATAGCACACACTCAGCTATTGATTGGCAGATGGGTGTGTGTTATGTAAAATAGACTGAGCATCATAGAAGGCTGGAGGTCTGATAGATAGACAAGCTATTTCACTGACAGGAAATGACATCTGACCTCTGCAGAACTCCTCCCATCATCACTACACTATACAGCTAAGGAAAACTGTTGGATGGGATTACAGACCCCAATCACAGCTCCATGGTAGGGAAATAATAATTTCAGTTATTATGTTTATTACCATGTGCAACTTTCAGGTATTTATATGAGGATTGGATTTACCAAAATCTGTATGTTGCCTTTAGTTGTACATATATATATATATATATATATATATATATATATATATATATATATATATATATATATACACATACATACATACACACACACACACACACACATCTATGCAAGCCTCCTGCATGTATCCCTACCTTGCAAATGTCATCCCCTTCAGCAGTATCAGCCCCACAAAACTCTGGAATCAGTGGGTAGATCCCTTTGCTGGAGCTCGGTGGGTGGAGTTGTGATGTCACAAGACTCCCCATCCACCTCTACACTCTCCTACTTTGCTATTCCAGAGTTTTTAGAAACATCCTGTCAAAACTCAGTTAAGACACCACATGACTTCAGCATGCCCAATCATGCTGAGGTGTGGAGCAGCCAATCCTGGGAGAGCTGGAGAAGAAAGGGGGGGGGGGATGTGTGAAGCTTCATCTGCTCCCTGCATGAGATAAGGAAATTACCTTTCACTCACACAGCACTGGGAAGAAACGTCTGTCGTTTTTTTTCTTACTGAAAAAAAGATAAGGGGATTGCTCAGAGCTGGATTACCTCCTTGTGACAAGACTGGGCACAGATGACATTACATCCTTATACTCTTCTAGGCATAATTATTAATTACATTTTTTTTTCTGGTTTACATCCACTTTAAGGCTATATAATGTTTTAGGGGTCTGTGGAGCACAGGCATGTCTGAACACAAAGAAAAAAAAAATCACATATGTTCAGTTCCCTAAGAAACTAGGCTACTGGAATGATTAACAATAATCAATAATTACTGTTCTAGAATTAGGTTGGGAAAATGCAACCATGCAAGGCTAATTCTACTACTAAAAGATTTAGATTAGCATAGTAACCTGACATTGTTACTATTCATTTAAAATGTGCGAACATAGAAAACATGATACTCTGCAGTGGCTGGGCAGAGGCTTTGCACTCATTCATTTTAACCACTTCAGCCCTGGAAGGATTTCCCCCTTTAGGACCAGAGCACTTTTTGCGATTCAGCACTGTGTCGCTTCAACTGACAATTGCGCAGTCGCGCAACGTTGTACCCAAATGAAATTGTCGTCCTTTTTTCCCCACAAATAGAGCTTTCTTTTGGTGGTATTTGACCACCTCTGCGACAAAGAGCGACAATTTTGCAAAAAAAAAAAAAAACATTATTTCTTACTTTTTGATATAAAAAACATATTTATTCATCAGTTTTGGCCGAATATATATATATATATATATACACACACATACATACATACATATACACACACACACACACACACACATACATACACACACTCATATTTTTGGTAAAAAAAAACGGCAAATCGGGGTATATTTATTGCTTTGTGCAAAAGCTGCCGCGCTTACAAACAATGAGAATTAATTTACGGGGGCTTTATTTATTTATTTTTACTAGTAATGGCGGCAATCTGCAATTTTTGGCTGTACTGTGACATTGCGGCGGACATGTCGGACCATCTTGACACTTTTTTTGGGCCAATTGGCATTTATACAACGATCAGTGCTATGAAAATGCACGGATTACTGTGTAAATGCCACTGACAGGGAGGGGGTGATCAAAGGGTTAACTGTGTTCCCTGACTATTGTTTCTAACTGTGTGGGGGCTGGGCTGACTGGGGGAGGAGAGTGATCGTTGCTCCCATACACTGGGAGCATACGATCGATCACTCTCCTCCCGTCAGAACGGAGATCCGTTGTTTACATACACGGATCCCCATTCTGTCACTGCGGGGGAGTGATCACGGGTAGTCGGCAGACATAGAGTCCACCCCACCCGCTCCCTGGCTCCCCCTTTACACAGTGAGTGCGCGAGCCTCCGGTGGTGCGTGTGCGCCCACGATCTGCGATCTCACAGCCGCCATCAGGCGATGGCGATATCGAGCCATGTTGCCCCATCAACCAACGGGGGGCAGTCGGCAACTGGTTAAATATGCACTTTTAGAAGAAACAATGAACTAAGATCATTACAATACTGGATGCGCATATGCGGGTCAGGATCAGAACTTTATGTGCGATAATGCTCCGGATGGTGCAATTACACTTTAGGCTTCATACACACTGGGCGTAAAAGAAACGTCTGTTCCCTTGGGAGTAAAAAACGCTCATATAGAAAGTTTTTTAGTACAAAGTTTACGCGAGTTTAGAGTTTTTTTCAAGCCAAAAAACTCCAATCAAACGCAAACCAGAATGTGTTTTTTTTCCCCTGCCTCTAAACGTTGAGCTGAAAATATGCCTGTAAAATGTCCTCATGTGCATGGACACATAGGATAACATTGAGCTGCTTCTACAGGCAGAAACTCAAGCGATTATGGATTCCATTGGCCAGAATATTAAGGCTTCATGCATACAGGATATTTTTGGACGTTCTTACAGCTGCTGATTTTAGCTTCAGACGTTTTTTTCTACAGTCAATAAACTCCCCATGTTATCCTATGTGTCCATGCACACATATGCTGTTATCAACTGTTTTTGGCTGGTTCGTTTTTGAGCTGCAAAAAGAAAAGAAAAAACCAAGACCAGTGGGTTCTGAGAGACGTTTTTCAACTGAAAAAAATGCTCAAACGCTGAAAAATGCGTAAAAACATAAAAACGCAGCTTAACGTTGCATACACAGCTGTTTTGCTCCCACTTCCTTTCCTGGCTTCGCAAAGCCGGAAGGAAGTTCACCTCTCCCCTCCCAGCAATCTTCTGGGACACTTCACAGGTCCCAGAAGATTGCCTGGCCATTTGCAACCCGGCTCGTGCATGAAGTCACAGCCAGGCGCCCACACTTGCTATGCTGGCGCCGTGGAGAGGAGGGGGAGAGGAGCGAGGCATCAGGCGACCGCATCGCTAGACCGTGGGACAGGTGAGAAGCCATTTATTAAACGTCAGCAGCTACACTTTTTGTAGCGGCTGACTTTTAAATGGGTGGCACTCCGCTTTAAGCTGGCCATACATCATACAATTTTCTTGTTCAATTTCCTGTAGATTTAAATGGGGTACACACTATAAGAAAATCGGGCGACCGTTCGTCCGATTTTTTTCGTTGTTTCACAGCAAATCGGAACCGATGAAAGAAAATTCGTACGAAAATTGTCATACGACTAAGGCTTTTTTTCTTTTTGTTGTTTGTTTCTGATCATGCGCAGTCCTTTTCTGATTTTTCTTGTACGAAAATCATACGATAATGGTACACATTAACCACTTGCTGACCGCCTACCGCAGTCTGACGGCGACAGAGTGGCTCGTTATCGCAAACCGCCGTCATATGACGGCGGCTGCGATAACTAGTGCTGTGAGCATGCGCGCGCCGCCAGAGGCGCGCTCACTGTGTCCGGGGGGGCCAGGGAGCGGGTAGGGCGGACTCGATCGCCGCCAAATACCCGCGATGCCCCCCCCCCCTGCAGTGAGAGAACGGAGGTCCTTGTAAGTAAACACGGATCTCCGTTTTAATAGAGGGGGAAGGGCGATGATCACAGGCTTCCTCTATATGGAAGCCGTGATCATCCCCTTTCCCCAGCCAGGGCAGCCCACACACAGTAAGAACACGCCCAGGGAACACAGATAACCCTTAGAGCGCCCCCTGCAGGTTAACCCCTTCACTTCCAATGGCATTTACACGTTATCCGTGCATTTTTATAGCACTGATCGCTGTATAAATGCCAATGGTCCCAAAAAAGTGTCAAAATGGTCCGACATGTTCGCTGCAATATCACAGTGCCGCAAAAAATCGCAGATCGCTGCCATTACTATTAAAAAATAAAAACCCCAGAAATGAATTATCGTCCATAAACACAGCAACTTTTGCACAAACCAATCAATAAATGCCGAATGCGATTTTTTTTTTACAAAAAATATGAGGAAGAATACAAATTGGCCATAACCGATGGAAAAAAATGTTTTTATTTTTTTTTTGGATTTGTATTTTAGCAAAAAGTAAGACATTTGTTCTTTTTTGGCAAAATTGTCGCTCTTTTATTGTTTATAGCGGCGATCAGAAATGACGCAGAGGTGATCAAATACCACTAAAAGAAAGCTCTATTGGTGGGGAAAAAAAGGACGCAAAGTTTGTTTGCGTACAACGTCGCACAACTGCACAATTGTCAGTTAAAGCGACACAGTGCCGAATCGCAAAAAGTGCTCTGGTCCTAAAGGGTGAAATCCTTCCGGGGCTGAAGTGGTTAAACGAAAATCGGTTGTTCTGTTCCCATCCGAGAAACATTTTGAAGTTTATCCATCTGAGAATTTTCATACGAAAATTTGGAATTGGCTGTCGAAAGCTGTGTACACACTATACAAAAATTCTCTGGACGAAAATGTTGGTATGGTTTTCTTATAGTGTGTACGAGCCTTTACCTTGAACTATGTAGTGCAAGGGCCTGTCTGATTGCATACAAAATTGAAAGTGTTTAGGTCTGACCTCATTATATGGTTTTGGTAAATCTAATGAAAAATTGTATAAGAAAATTGTATCATGGCCAGCCTTAAGCCTCGTACACACGGGACGACAATCGTACGTACGATTGTCGCAAATCGTATGTTGGATAATGTAACTTGCATACTGACTGCACTACACGATCGTACGAGCACAGAAAGAACGTTCAGGTGCATGTAATTAGCATCCGGCCATTCCTGACTTCGGAGCATGCGTGTTTTGCACAATACAACTTGCTCTGTACACACGATACAACGGTCGTATGAGCGCTAGTTGGTACGACCAAGTTTTCTAGTCTGCTCATACAACTTCCTTGTACGACCGTTGTATGTTCGACTGTTCTAATCGGGCATACGAACGATCGATATCGCATGCAACGGTCGTTAGTACGACCTGTTGTATACGATCGTCGTCCCGTGTGTACGAGGCTTTACTCAACATTTGGACACAGAGAATCGCACAGGGATTTCTTCAGAATAATTAAAAGGTAGCTATCTGCAACAAAAGATGCAATGTACATACACCCTGTTCCAAATTATTATGCAAATTCTATTTCAGTGTCACAAAGATTAAATATTCTGTTTTTCAGTTTAACTCATGGATGGCATTGTGTCTCAGGGCTCTTTTGATCACTGAAAACAATCTCGGACACCTGTGATAATTAGATTGCCAGGTGAGCCCAATTAAAGGGAAAACTACTAAAGGAGGGTGTTCCACATTATTAAGCAGAGCACCATTTTCAAGCAATATGGGGAAGAAAAAGGATCTCTCTGCTGCCGAAAAGAGTGAAATAGGTCAATGCCTTGGACGAGGTAGGAAAACATTAGATATTTCACAAAAACGTATGCGTGATCATCGCAGTATTAAGAGATTTGTGGCTGATTCAGAGCACAGACGGGTTTGTGCAGATAAAGGCACATTGAGGAAGATTTCTGCCAGATCCATGCATCGGATCAAGAGAGCAGCTGCTAAAACACCATTACATAGCAGCAAACAGATATTTGAAGCTGCTGGTGCCTCTGGAGTCCCACGGACATCAAGGTGTAGAGTTCTCCAGAGTCTTGCAACTGTGCATA
>BLSH010145457.1:107100-117159 GCA_018402905.1 Glandirana rugosa | reverse complement strand
CCCCCCCCCCCCCCCCCCCCCCCCCCCCCCCCCCCCCCCCCCCCCCCCCCCCCCCCCCCCCCCCCCCCCCCAGGACAAGTCTGATCATTGAAGAACAGTACACTGAGTTTTCAACACATAGAACTGACCATGGTGTGCTCTGCTGCTTAGTGTGGTCAGTTTTTAATAGGAAAGCAAGGGGAATGGCAGGGACACTGGGGATTACACACAAAAGGAAGTAATACAAAGAGAACATGATACTTTCTCATACAAGCACACGGTACAGCAGGCACATATGAGGAATATGAAGTGCTGGGGTAACAAACGCTTTAAGGGTGGCACCATTTTATTGTGGGCATTCGTCTTCCCATTGAACCCCAATGAACTGGTTTTAGTAAGGATTCCCTGAGAAATTATTTTAGGGGTTCCTATGGGATAAAAAGAGTTGAGAATGGCTTCTCTAGAGCAACTCTGATTGCAAGTAGCCTCCACCTTGCACTTTACATCCCCACCTTGATTTTATTGTTACTGTAATCAGCTTTGATTAACTAAACGGTACCAGCACTGGACAGAATTGTGTTTAATGAGCTTATAGACCAAGCAAATGAGCCATCGCATTCTTGTCACTGTGGGTAAAAATACTCTGCACACAGCTGAATCATCACACAAGCAATTGACAGTGCCAGCAGCCAGTCTACAGGTGTGAAATGCACACAGTGACACCAGGATAGCGACTTCACACGATGCGGCTTAAGAATGAACAGCTGTCGGCATCCATCATTACTCTACCCTTACAGTGACCTAGGAAAAGGTTGTTCAGAGTTTGAAAAGGGCAAAAACCGAGCCAGTACATTACTTGGATGTTTCTACCCTACACCGTAAATCTAGATCTACAGAAAACATGACACCCTGTACATGAAAAACAACTGGTCCACTTCCTACGCAAATTACATGAAATCACCTTGAATTTTATTACTTCAATTTAATGTCCTGGACCCTGCTTTCTCCTGCTGGCCACTATGTCCTGTTGGCTAGGAGATGCCATACGTGGCTCAAGTCAGCTGAAATTTCATCTGTGGGTGCACCTATTGGCACCACCAAGTTTGCAAAAGGTTGATTGATAAAAAAAAAAAAAAAAGGGAAGGTCAGGGCAGAAGCAAAAAATAATAAATGCACATTTTTTTGCAGGTAAAAAAAAAAGTGCATTTTTGGTTTTGGGAGCCTGGAAAGCCTTCCACCAACTATCAGTAGATTGCTGGTGCTATGCAGGTCTCCTGCAGATCTGTCAGTGGATTGGCTTGCTCGTACCTTGTAGGAGGGAGCCGATACATTCTGACAGGTAGACTCAATGAACTACCATGGAGCTCACAGTGCCGTTGTAGTTCATTGAGAACTACAAGCGGACAGCCAACCTTGTAGTTTTCTGTTTTCCATTAAAGTGGTTGTCAACTCCTCTGACGATTTAAAAAAAAAAAAATCCTGCAAGATAAAAGGCATAATGAGCTAGTATGCATCACATTCGGCCCGTGTGTATGGGGCTTAAAAGGGATTTGAAAGGCAGAAGGTTTTTTTTTTATCTTAACGCATTAAGGTAAAAAACCTTCTGGGTGTAGCAGCCTCCCCAGCACCCCCCTAATACTTACCCTGAGCCCCTTCTCCCTCCAGCGATGTCCACGATCCCCTCAGTCATCCAGGACACTCCCCCTGATTGGCTGAGACACAGCAGTGGCACCATTGGCTGCCACAGATGTCAATCAAAATCTGTCAGCCAATCAATGACGTTTTTAGAACTTTTTTTTTTTTTAACATACTGTGTGCATTAAGGCCTAAGCATTAGAGGTGCTGCTACACACAAAGTTTTTATATCTTGATGCATAGAATACATTAAAGCAGAGTTCCACCCAAAAGTGGAACTTCTGCTTTAAGACCTCCTTCCTACGTCCTGATACTGAAACTGAGCTTTTGGGGGAGAAGGGGGGGGGGTGCGGATAACTGATTCTGACGGGTACTTCCGTTCCGGTCACCTTCGGTGATCGGGAGTGGAAGGTCTCCCTTCCCCCTCCCTCCCGAAGTCTTCTGGGATACAGAACAGGTCCTAGAAGACTTCTGGATCACTTAAGTACATCCCTTACATTTTTGTAAATATTTTATTATATCTTTTCATGTGACAACACTTTAGAAATGACACTTTACTACAATGTAAAGTAGTGAGAGTACAGCGTGTATAACAGTGTAAATTTGCTGTCCCCTCAAAATAACTCAACACACAGCCATTAATGTCTAAACCGCCGGCAACAAAAGTACACCCCTAAGTGAAAATGTCCAAATTGGGCCCAAAGTGTCAATATTTTGTGTGGCCACCATTATTATCCAGCACTGCCTTAACTTTTTTGGGCATGGAGTTCACCGGAGCTTCACAGGTTGCAATGGAGTCTTCTTCCACTCCTCCATGACATCATCACAGAGCTGGTGGATGTTAGAGACCTTGCGCTCCTCCATCTTCCCTTTGAGAATGCCCCCACAGATGCTCAATAGGGTTTAGGTCTGGAGAGATGCTTGGCCAGTCCATCACCTTTACCCTCAGCTTCTTTATCAAGGCAGTGGTCATCCTAGAAGTGTGTGTGGGGTAGTTATGTTGGAATACTGCCCTGCGGCCCAGTCTCCGAAGGGAGGAAATCATGCTCTGCTTCAGTATGTCACAGTACATGTTGGCATTCATGGTTCCCTCAATGTACTGTAGCTCCCCAGTCCCGGCAGCACTCATGCAGACCAAGGCCATGACACTCCCACCACCATGCTCGACTGTAGGCAAGACGCACTTGTCTTTGTACTCCTCTCCTGGTTACCGCCACACACGCTTGACACCATCTGAACCCAATAAGTTTATCTTGGTCTCGTCAGACCACAGGACATGGTTCCAGTAATCCATGTCCTTAGTCTGCTTGTCTTGAGCAAACTGTTTGCGGGCTTCTTGTGCATCATCTTTAGAAGAGGCTTCCTTTTGAGACAACAGCCATGCAGACCAATGTGATGCAGTGTGCGATGTATGGTCTGAGCATTGACAGGCTGACCCCTCACCCCTTCAACTTCTGCAGCAATGCTGGCAGCACTCATATATCTATTCCCCAAAGACAACCTCTGGATAGGACCCTGAGCATGTGCACTCAACTTCTTTGGTTGACTATGGTGAGGCTTGTTCTGAGTGGAACCTGTCCTGTTAAACTGCTGTATGGTCTTGGCCACCGTGCTGCAGCTCAGTTTCAGGGTCTGGGCAATCTTCTAATAGCCTAGGCAATCTTTATGTAGAGCAACAATTCTTTTTTTTCAGATCCTCAGAAAGTTCTTTGCCATTAGGTGCCATGTTGAACGTCCAGTGACCAGTATGAGAGAGTGAGAGCGATAACACCAAATTTAACACACCTGCTCCCCATTCACACCTAAAACCTTGTAACACTAATGAGTCACATGACACCGGGGAGGGGAAATGGCTAATTGGGCCCAATTTGGACATTTTTACTTAGGGGTGTACGCACTTTTGTTGTCAGCGGTTTAGACATTAATGGCTGTGTGTTGTTATTTTGAGGGGACAGAAATTTTACACTGTTCTATGAGCTGTAGCAAAGTGTCATTTCTTCAGTGTTGTCACACTGAAAATATATAATAAAATATTTACAAAAATGTGAGGGGTGTACTCACTTTTGTGAGATACTGTATATGGGAACTGCTTTACCTGATGGAAAATTGTGCGGCAGTTCTGAGACCTACCAGACAGTAGAACTAGGCTGATGACCTGACTTTCCTCTGCTTTTGTTAAACCAGCATTTCTCAAACTTTTTTCAGTCACAGCGCCGTTTATTAAAATGCAAAATCCCAAAGGCACCCCAGTGCAAATTATATATATATATATATATATATATATATATATATATACACACACACACACACACACACACACACACACACACACACAAATTAAAATGTTACTTCTTACAGAATTCAGCTCAATATGGAATACTAACACCTATTTAGAACTAGCCAAACTGCAACATGGGGCGCAATGGAGGGCATATGGGGTGACCCATCTTAGTCGCATATTTTCAAATGGGAAACTGCTGTTATTTGAGACCTTACAGCAACAGTATGGGATCCCTGCATCCATGCACTTTCTATACCTCCAATTGAAACATGCGGTTAAAGCACAGAGTGGCTCCTCGGAGTGGCATCTATCTCTAACTCCCATTTTTGACCTCATTAGGGGGGCAGACTCTCCAAGGGTCTCGTATCGCAATGCTATGCTATACTACTACAGGCCAACTTAAGGCACCACCCTATGAAAATAATAGAAAAATGGGAACAGGATGTTGGTCAGATGGATGGAGACCAGTGGGAGGAAATCTTAAAGGTGATTGGTGTGTGTACTCTTTAAATGTTACGCCGCGTCTTATCCAACTGTATATCCTCTACAGAGTATACTTTACCCCCCACAGGCTCCACCAGATGAGACTAGTAATGGAACCTACCTGTACGAGATGCAAGAGGGATCATGGGGACCTTATCCATATGCTGTGGAGATGTCCAAACCTCCACCCATATTGGAAAAAGAAGTAGACAAAATAAACATAGTTTTTAATATTACTCTACCATTGCAGCCTAGGACATGTTTACTAGGCGTGATGGAGGAATATGAGTGGGAACCACAAACCAGAGAGGCAATCCATAGCGCACTTTTTCAGGCTAGGAAGTTAATCATGGTACACTGGAAATCTGAAGAGTTGCCTACATTTTGGAAATGGTGAGTCACTGAGAATGTAAAAGCTCATTTATCAACACGGGGAGCTTGGCTAAATTTGAGAGAATTTGGGCACCATGGCTGGGTGTGCCAGGATTAGCGCTGGCAGATGTGGTCATGGACAGACTGTTAGGAATCAATATGGGCTAAATGCTGATGCTATAGGTGTAATAGATTGTATTGGCATCACACGATTATAGAACATGTTTTTAAAGGAAATGCTTCTATGTGATATTGATGGCTTATGTGATATTTTCACAAATGAATACAACACTGGCAACTTGTAATGCTTTGTTATATATATCTTTAATAAACATTTTCTGGAGAAGAAAAAAAAGTTACTTCTAATGGGAAACCTGAGACTGAGATGATGCAGACAACCGCCTTAATGAAATTAAGAGCCCCCTATACATTAGAGCTCCCCATCACACCGGAGTACCTGCATGATAGAGTCTATGCTAATCACATAGTCCCCCCAATCTTCACATCATTTTGACTCCAGCAGCACAGCAGAAAGCAGAAGGTATAGCAGGTCTGAAGGATGTGGACTTCCATCCTCCCTTGAATGCTGGTGGAGGCCCTGCATAAGCATCATGCGTTACCATGGCGCAGGCAGACCAGTCACCAACACCATACCAAAGAATGTCCCATGCATCTTGGTCCTACAGCATCATTTGCTGTTATAGTGCTGATGGTCAGCTAGCCCATACCACGGTACCTTATGAATGATCCAAGGCAAACTAGGTCCTGTTCTGCCACCCCAGAGGAACCCAAATGGCACCCTAGTTGAGAAAAACTGCGTTAAATACAGACAGACCACATCCCTGCTTCTACCCTGAGACTAGACACTGAAGGAGCAGCAGATAACAGATGAGCTCATCCTTCTGATCTCTCATACCAGCTTTTCTGTTTTAGCAAAATGTACACTGCAGTACACCTTGTAGCCCCATAAATTACCTCGCCCTCTCCCAATCTGAGTGCTGGAATTACAAGAGGCTGACCCCAAACTATATAGAAGTACAGCTGCAGTTAAAAATGTATTTAGACCCCTTTCACGCTAAAGCACCAGTCGTTCTTGACCTGCTTTAGCGGTGGTTTTCGGGCCCTAGCAGGCCGGTTTGTCACACGACAACAGGACCTAAAAAAAAAAAAAAAAAAAAAAAAAAAAAAAAAAAAAAAAAGGACCCATTTTGCAGCGCTTACGAATCATTTTTCAGGCGCTTTGGAAGTGCTGCCCATTCATTTCAATGGGCAGGGGCATTTTGGGAGCGCTATTTAAAGCGCTCCCAACCCACCCTAAAGATGCTGCTTGCAGGACTTTTTTGACCATCCTGCAAGCGCACTGCCCGAGTGTGAAAGCACTTATTGAAGTGAATGGGAGGCAGTTTTCAGGCGCTATTTCTAGCGCTAAAACGCCTGAAAACTGCCTCAGTGTGAAAGGGGTCTAAGTTATATGTATTCATTAAAGCCAACTACCTTACATGGTGTTTTATTGAAATCTGCCTGAAGCGCAGCTGTAGCTTTCATAGCTCCTTCAAGCACAGCTGAAACACATGCCTAGGGAATTCTCAGACATAATTATTACAGGGATGCTTACGTGCCGCAGTGTGCATGTGCTGAAAAACACTATGGAAAATATTCATCATAAAGAAATGAGACCACTGACTGAATGAACTCAATGTAAAAATTTAATAACACACAATTTTCATAGGAAGCAATTTAATAAACTCAATAAAACTAAGGGCGTGAAGGTACCACTCAAGGTCAGTCAATTGATTTACCATTTTTCTGTACAAAGGTGTAATATATCACTGCACTTCCCACAACTATTCCCCACAGAGAACGGTCCTCCATGTCACACATTCTCTTTCTAGTAAAAACAGAATAGATAAAGTTATTATGGCCTACCTTTTGTTATTCTTAAGAAATAGCAGTTTGTTTGTTTGTGTCCATGTGGAAGTCAATGTGAGTGTCTTTTTTTCATTAGTGATCAGCTGCTGCACTTGCAGGAAAGTGTCAAAATCTAAAATCCTATAGATGCGATTTCCCTTTGGAAGTATCTCGTCAAAACTGAAATGTATGTTGCAGAGGATGCCCAAAATCTGATCTTAGTATAGACTTCAGAGAAAATCAGTAAGCCAATCACACAAGCAGGAAATTACATATCTTGGGGGCATTCAGTACACCATCTGTGTACAGAAGACCTCCAAGTAGCCATATTGCATTGAATTTTACAGAAAATTATAGAGCTGTAAATTGAAAAAGAAAAGTCATTTTTAATAATGTTCCTTTACAATATGTACTTGTATATGCCATATTACTTTTGTTTTATTTGCAATATTTTTCCCCACAAAAGTGAAGTTACCCTTTAATATGAGATCATTTCTTGCAATCAGGCTTGCTCAAGACAGCACACAAAAAAAAAAATCAACATACAAAGTGCACGAAAGATGGCCATAAAACAGTCCAATCCCACCCTGTTCAGACTGCCTAATGCAAGGCTTTGGTAAGCATCAGGAATTTGGAAGTATTAGGCCTCATACACACAGACGTTTCTAAAAAAAAATAAACAAAATGTCGGGTCCGACGTCAAGGAAAAAAAATTTGTGTTTTTCGGCGTTATGCATCAGCGTTAGTGAGCATCTGCGTCAATAGGCGTTTTTTTTTTAAAAAATCATCCCTCTGCTATTTTTCAACCTAAAAACGGTGGCGTCAAAAAACACCGGTTAACGCCGGTACAGTATTAGTTGGCGCTTTGCGGCGTCGGCGTCAAACGCCAAAACGTTACAGCCTCAGAACGCGCTGGCCATGGGTTCTAGTTTCAGCTCACCAACGCCGACGCCATCTACAGCTCAAAAACTTCAGCGTTTTTATGGGGCTATTGACTAACATGGAGAGCTGCAAAAAACGCCAGAAAACGCCGGCCTCAAAAAACGTCCGTGTGTATGAGGCCTTAGTGTGTGACTGTGAAGCCAGATGCTCTCATTTTAGGTCACTGAAGTGTATGGACAAGGTTGTGCACACTTTCGCTCATTGGGAGAGTCTGAAGATGGTCAGTGATGGGTTCTAATATGGCCAATGACAGGCAGATGTCTCTGCCCATAGTTCTCGAGATCAAATCTGCTCATCTATGGCCAGACTAACCCAAACTAGCCAATGAGACCTTAGCTTCCTGTAATCTGATTAGTAACAGGTAGTTCTGATCAGTTTCCTAAGGCCATACACAGTTCCAATCTCGGCTGGTTCCTGCCATGTATGGGCAGGCTGGGCACACTGTGTTGATGGGGGAATCAAGCGAATTTCTTTCTTGCAGCCCGTGGTTGCAGGAAAGAAATTCACTCCTTGTGTGACTGGCCTTAAGCTGAAATACAAATTTAGTAAATTTGTACTATACCACAATTGCCCTTCACCCTCCCACCCCCCAGTGCTGCCTACTATTAACTACTTATCTTCCTCCCTTTTTCTAGCAATCTTCACTGCGCGGTGTCTGGTGCCACATTGTCTTTTTCAGTAAAGTTTCCCTATTGGCTCCTCTTCATAGTGTGCACATGCACAATGGCCCCATTCATTTCTAAAAGTAAGGCAAACTCCAGGCTTCCAGTGTAACACAGCTCACCTTCTGAAAGTGGGCCACGATGCACACTACAAAGAGGAGTCCCTTGGGGCTAGTCCGGGGGGGGGGGGGGGAAGAAAGTATTTAACATAATAATAATTAATTAAACCATGCTTTCATGTTTCATATTCAGTCATAACATAGTGTTCATAAAGGGCACCATAATAGGCATGCGATTATCAAAATATGCTAAAATATTAAAACAAAAAATATATGCCAAAAATATATATTGTGCAAAGTTCATACTGCAAGTGGTGGCAGTGAGCCTGCCTATAGCCCAGAGAAATGTATACTAAGTGATCTTGTGCAAAAGTTCATAAATGGTGGCAGTAAGCCTTCCTGTAATCCAAGGCAGGGGATTACAATATTTAAAAGTCCACCAACACCAAGGTGTCTCCACACAAGAAACGTGCCATGTTATCTCTGCACCAACATATATGCACACAGTGCACTCACCAGACAAATTTGACCCCAACTACAGGTAGTCAAATATCACATGTACGGTTGTTAATCCACTCGTATTGCTGGATATATCCACCAGAAAGTAGCGCTCCTGTATCTTTAATTCTCATAAAGTGCACGCCCGGATAGAGGTTGAGAAAAGAGAAAACTTTCCATGGTGAATTATATCAAATTTATTGTTTAAAAAGGTTTAAAAGTACAATCGCAGTGTGCAGGTAACAACTCGCATTTTAAAAAATCCCAGGGACGCCGCTCTGCATTGCATCTGCGTCCCAATAGGCGAAAGTGGTGTGTCTCACTAGTACCACCCTACGTACGTTTCGTCAGTGGCGTCTGACTACCTGTAATGGGGGTCAAATTTGTCTGGTGAGTGCGCATATATGTTGGTGCAGAGATAACCCGGCACGTTTCTTGTGTGGAGACACCTTGGTGTTGGTGGACTGTTAAATATTGCAATCCCCTGTCTTGGATTACAGGAAGGCTTACTGCCACCATTTATGAACTTTTGCACGGGATCACTTTGTATACATTTCTCTGGGCTATAGGCAGGCTCACCGCCACCACTTATGAACTTTGCACTATATACATTTTTGATATATTTGGCATATATACATATATTTTTATATATTATTTTGATAATCACATGTCTATTATGGTGCCCTTTATGAACACTATGTTATGGTTAACTATGAGAGCGCGGTTTTATTAATTTAGTTATCACGCATTGGCTACAAAGTAGCTATACCACAAGCAGCTCTCTCACCGTATACACACACATATACAATTAAGGTTTACTCTGATACTCCTTTATTTAGCACTAGCGGCACTTTATACGATTTCAGATTTCTGGCACCGTCATTATATAATCGTTTGCATGGGTTTGGGTTACACCAATTTATCATCCCATTGTATGTAAGTATTTAACATAGCAAGCTGCACCCTGGGGAGGAGGGGCCCGGATGATTAACTAAAGTACAAGTTTACTATGAGTGAACCTGTACTTTAACCACATCAGTACCTGGCACGAAAACCCCCT
The DNA here is from genome assembly GCA_018402905.1 of Glandirana rugosa. Taxonomy (NCBI): domain Eukaryota; kingdom Metazoa; phylum Chordata; class Amphibia; order Anura; family Ranidae; genus Glandirana; species Glandirana rugosa. The sequence continues at coordinate 107,280 of BLSH010145457.1, read as the reverse complement.
TCCTGTCCAGGCCATTTTTCAGCTTTCAGTGCTATCAAACTTTGAATGACAATTACTCAGTCATGCAACATGGTACCCATATGAAATTTGCGTCCTTTTTTTCACACAAACAGAACTTTATTTTGGTGGTATTTAATCACTAGGGGGGGGGGGGGTTATTTTTTGTGCTATAAATAAAAA
>BLSH010145457.1:85272-100310 GCA_018402905.1 Glandirana rugosa | reverse complement strand
CGTTACCGACTTAAGATTTAAGATCCCTAATCAAGGGTGGGAGGAGAGGATATAGACTACATATGCAACGCATCAATGTGAACTGCACTGGTAGAACACTATGTTATTGGAGATGACTTGCAAATTTAATCTATCGCAACACAATCTATTCGCAGTACAGTTCGCAGCAGTGTGAACCTAGCCAGAGGCCTTAGAATCCAGCAAGCCAGGGGAAATCCTCTGGTCAGCCTGGCACTATGAGATCATCTCAGTGTCCTCCAGTGTTTCTTAATTACAATGACATCAGCTGATTAACAGGAGATTCCAGGATGGGTTGGACACAAGCTCACTAACATGCAAAGTATTTCCATCAATATACATCAGATATAGGAGAGGAGGGTGGGAACTAATCCCTAGAATTTAGAATTCAGCCATTGCCTGTAGGGAACGGGTGTTGGCTTTGCCCCTTCTGAAGCACAATTTTGAGCAGGTCAGGATTTGCAAGGTACACTGAGATGGGCAGATTTCTTTCCTCCTAAAGGTCATTTTAGAAGTCATGGGGTAGAGTGAATTACCACTGACCCTTTACAGGGGACATAAAAGGGCAGAAATACTTGAGCTGTCATCGGTCACTTGATTTGTAAAGCAGCAGCTGTCACCCTGATCCTGACTTCAGTATGGCTAAATAAATGACTTGGAACAAACATGCAGGATGGTAGGCCAGGTTTTACTGGCAGCATGCTTCTTTGGGGTCAGTGACTTCTAATAGTGAAGCTCTAATTAGCTCTAATGTTGGGAGATGTAAATATGATCTATCCATCCATCTCTACACATACCTGTCAAAATCTCAGGCCCTATATAACATTGTTTTTGTAAAAGTTCTTCTTAGCCCAGGTTCACACTTGTGCGATGCAGGAACCAGCGCAATTATAGAGCAGGTTCCCGCATTGCACCTCTCCTGCAGGTAGGTACATGCACTTTTTTTGCAAATCTAATGCGAGTTCAGCCATACAACTGTATGGCTGAACTTGCATTGCTCAGAGATCGCATGTGATCGGCACCTGCAGTGCGGGTGCGAATCACATGCGATCTCTGAGATCGCACTAGTGTGAACCCAGGCTCAAAGTGGAACTCTGGGAAGACTGAAAGTACTCTCTTTCAGTTGGAAAGCAGCTGCACTGCTCATGAACTGCTAGGGGACCAGGTACAGCAGTTTTACTTCCCTGAACCTCCGTGCGGCTAGACCAGTCCCCGCAGCCTCTGCGCTCCAGCGGTCTAAAGTCCTCTGACGTCATCGAGACTGATGACAGTCCGCTGCCGAAGCATAGGTAAGAGCTGTCTGCTGGGGGACTGAAGAATGAGCCAAGTAATTTTCCCATACCCTCAAAAAAAAAAAAAAAAAAAAAAATAAAAGAAATTAAACCTTGGGCACAGCATCAATGTAAAAGGAGGGCTTTCAGTTTTCCTGGAGTTTAGCTTTAAGAAGTAATTTTTACAATGTATTATACAATATATTATATGTATGTATGTGGATCACAGGAGTGCGCTTAGTTTTGCTCTCCTCTAACCTAGAGTCAGCGGATAGCAGGCTATTGCCCACTATCAGCTAACGGGGCAGAGCTGCTCCAGGCTCTAGCCTAGAAGGATCCTGACAATATTGTCAGGATCCACCTAGCTGCCTGCTTGACAGCTGGCTCCACCTTTCAGCATGTGGCTGAGAGCTGGAGCCAGCTGCGCTCCCTCCCTCACATCTGGCACTGCAGTGAGTGCCGGAGGAGCAGAACACGGACACCACTCTCTATTCCCAGCAGACAGAGCTGAGCGATCAGTGATCACACAGTTCTCGGTCTTAGAGCAAACGTGGGGCAGCTGCAGCATAGAGGTATGATTTTTTTTACTTCCCCTTTAATTCATTCATCATGGGCAAAGGATGGTATAGAACAGGGGTCTCCAAACTTTCTAAAGAAAGGGCCAGTTTACTGTCCTAAGGGGGAAAGGACCGTAGCCATTGGGAGTAGAAAAATGTACTAGCACCAATGCAGTAAACAATTCCCATTGATGGAACCGTGCCCCACCCTTGGCACCATTGGGAGGAACCGTGGCCCATCCTTGGCGCCACTGGGAGGGACCCTGCCCCATCCTTGGCGCCACTGGGAGGGACCCTGCCCCATCCTTGGCGCCACTGGGAGGGACCCTGCCCCATCCTTGGCGCCATTGGGAGGGACCCTGCCCCATCCTTGGCGCCATTGGGAGCAACCGTGCCCCATCCTTGGCGCCATTGGGAGCAACCTTGCCCCATCCTTGGCGCCATTGGGAGCAACTGTGCCCCATCGTTGGTGCCATTGGGAGGAGGGCCAGATAAAAGCAAGCAAAGGGCTGCATCTGGCCACAGTTTGGGGACCACTGGTATAGAATGCACGTGTTGTGGTTCACCATATTAAAGAATGTCAGTTCAGAGGCCCATAAATGTCAACGGCAGCGCATCAAAATGCATATAACATGCTGTGTTGGCAACAGGTATTAACAAGCATTGGTCATGGGCTGTTAACCCTATCCACTCCAAATTCTGAATTGAAACGAATGCTTAAAATCGCACCTCTACACACACTCCCAGATCTAAAATGTGTCCTAAACTGAATTCAAGGTCACAAGAAGAAGGGATGCCGAGGATTTATGTAAGCACAGCTATTCCCACAGGCCTCGCCATTCTGCGAATAGCACTATTGATCTCCCATCCCCCCTGCCCTGGATGTATCAATATCTATAGATTTACGACAGACGATAAATCAGCACACAGCTATAGATTTGTAAAAACAAAAATAATAAAAATAAAAGATTGCATACTATTTTACAACTCTACAGATCTCTGTGGGAATGAATGAAACTGATGCAAAATAAAATGATACATTTGTATCAGTATGTAAAAAAAGAGGACCTGTATACAGACAGTGGCAGCATCACTGCAGAACTGGCAGACAAACAACTCCACCCGCAGCCATGACTGCAGTGCTGAGCAGACCCATCCATCACCCCTCTGCAGCCTGGTGCAGGGAAATATGGAACAGCACCGGACTGATGACAGCTGCTATGTCAGAGGCAGGGGGTGCCCACTGGCACTGCCCAGCATACATTGTTATTGATCTTCTCCCAGCAGCTGCACCTCCCTCATACAATAATCAGATCCAAGGACACGATGGTCTGTAGGTGGATCCTCTGCTATGAGAAGTGGAGGGGATGCTGCAATGATTCAGACAAGATGGATGATGGGTGTCACTGAGCATGCATTGTACCTACCTCCCCCCTCCCCCACCATGATCACTTACCTTGGGGTCCTTCTCGTAGTAGTACTGCTGGGTCCTGATCCATCTGCCCACCAGGTGGTCCCGCACGGTGTGTGCCAGGGCGAAGTAGTAGTCTCTGGGGGTGGACACGTTCCGATCCTTCACTAAGGTAAAGTGCAGATGTCTATTGAAGCTTTTCCTGACCTCAGACACATCGCCCAGGCCGGCGATGCCCCGCACACTGATCTGCTTCCTCTTTTCGGAGTCGGACAGGGGGGCAGCCATGGTTCGTCTATAGGGGGGTGAGCGATCTACTGGCAGCCGCTGGTCAGGATAGAATGCTGCTGGATGCTGGATCCGGAGAGCTACAGGACTCCACCTGACGTCATAGTCATGTGACCCCCGGGTGGGCGGAGATAGGGAGCCTGTCTGGGCGGCTGATGGAGGGGAGGGGGTGCTCTCCACTGTCCTGACTGTGCCAGGTGCTGGGGGGGCACAGCTCCTTGGAGGGCAAGGGGTGATGGAATGTGCGCACCGAAAATGGAAACGAAAATCTAGAAAGGTTAAAGCAGAACTAAAGCCTGCATAGAGTCATGGAGGGTTAGAACCCCTGCTTTCTGCCATCTGTGCCACATTGGAGAGACTTCCCTTCACTTCCTGTCCTATATCCAAAACAGGAAGTGGGAGAAAAGTCATGCAAAGTGAGAAAATGCCTGAGTGTCATTAACAATGAGCCCAGGTAGGTGTCACACTAGGATCCGAACCCTCACTAATTCTGGGGACAACCAGTGATGAGCTGGGGCCTGGGGCACAAGGATCCAAACTCTTGGGGGACCCATCAGGAAGCTGTCACCTTGATAGGTTTGCAGCCAGGGCATTCCCCATGCTGCAGTTGCACTTAGACAAGGCTAGGGGAATGCTTCAGATCAGGGAAGTATTTATAGGGGGTCGCAATCCCCATGCTCCTAGGGGGCCCTTGCGACTCTTCTGTACAGCAAGGTGACCAGATTTTTAAAATGAAGTCCGGGGACATATTTCATTTTTTTACTAGTAAAAAGCGACTTATAACAGGACTGCGATATTGCGGCAGACAAATCGGACGCTAGCTGACACTTTTTGGGGGACCAGTGACACTAATACAGTGATAATAATAAACAATGTCACTGTACTAATGTCACTGGCTGGGAAGGGGTTAACATCAAGGGCAGTCAAAGGGTTAAATGTGTTTTCTCACTGTGTGGGGGGTGCTTTTAGAAGGTATAGACCCTTGTCCCTGCTTTGCAGGAACACAGGATCAATGTCTTCCATGCCTGGGCCCCTGTTCAAATCCCATCCGGGGACAGTGTCCTCAGTCCGAGGACGTCTGGTCACCCTACTGTATAGGTGGCATATAAAGGAACCAGTCCCCTCCATTGTTGTCCTGTAGAGGCTGAAAATGGACCAGTTCCCCTACATCAGTGTTTCTCAACCCTGTCCTCAAGTACCCCCAACAGGCCATGTTTGCAGGTTTTCCTTTATCTTGCACAGGTGTTTTAATTCAGAGTCAATAGCTTGGTATTTTGGACAGCTATTTTATCTAGAAGAAATTCCCAAAACGTGGCCTGTTGGAGGTAATTGAGGACAGGGTTGAGAACCACTGCTCTACATAACCAAAGAAAATTCCCAGCTCAACTTACCGACCAGTCTGCAACCAACCGAATTATCCTGTCTAACAGCATGCCTTAAAAACAGGGGTTTCGTTTGCACACATTTGCATTACATGCATAAGCTTCAGAGCCACTTCATGGCACCTCAGTATTCATTTTGAGAGCCTCCATAGTAGAAGCACATGCATTATAATGGATAGGCAGAGGGCAGGTGAGCCTGGAGGGAGCCTTCAGTTACCTGGTTTCTTGCCTACCATTAAAGGTGCATGGGTGCCGCCTCCCCTATCCAGCTCCGCCCAGGGCCACCCCCTCCCATCTATGCGTCCGGCCCCTTACAGAACGCCAGGCACATGAATTCCAATGGAGGGAGTGGGCAGGGGTGTTTCTTTTTGATGCACGTGATTCGAACCAAAGGCTCTAATTGGCTTCAAAATAGGGTGGGCTCAGGCCGCAGAGTATTGCGCCCAGAGCCCACCCAGGTGTGTTACATAGCGAATTAATATTCGCTATTGTAACACTGACCCTCCTTCTGGCCAATCAGGAAGTGGGTCTGAAACCCATCACCCGATTGGCTGAAGGTACAGGTGATCCTATTGGACACCTAGGAGGAGGGGAGGAGAGGGGACGCAGGGGAAGCTAGCAGATGGCCCGTCTGTTGCCCGAAGAGAAGCTAGGCTGGCCGCCGGGAGGAGGGAGGACACCCGCCACTGGAGCAGACACACCGGTCACCCAGAGGAAAGCCTGCGGTAAGTGCTGTGGCCGCTGGGTGACGCTGACCGACTGAAGGGAGGGAGGGGGACAGGGGGTGCGGGTGATCCGATGGGGGGGGGGTGCTTGGCAGCAAGCTGGCTGTGCACTGTGCCGCCCCCAAAAAAAATACCACCGGCTGCCACTGTTGCCTATAGGCAAATTATGCCATACATCCCAAGAGTCTTCAGGAGGTGAGGAGAGGTTTTCTCAGCTAAACACACTCTCCTGCATGCATGTCTGCGTTAAGGGCAGATGGATTCCAGGAAGTAAATACTACTTGCCCTTTCTCAAGATGACCATGACCAAAAAAGCTAGAGGGGTGTTTTTCAAAGTGATTTCTCAACAAAATAAAGCATGGAGACAAATTCGCTCATCCATGTCTTCATGGACCTTGCTTTGTGCACTGGTCCAAATCATTTGATGGAGGGGGGATTATGGTGTGGGGTTGTATTTCAGGGGTTGGGCTTGGCCCCTTAGTTCCAATGAAGAGAACTCTTAAGGCCAGTGGGGGCTGGTGGTTTTGCTTTTGGGGGGCAGAAAACAACACCCCCGTTGGTCGGTCAGCCTGCGGCACCCCCCACCTCCCGGCACTTACCCCATCTAGGTGGCGGCCAGGTTGCAGGCTCCTATGGGCAGCGGGCAGGTTGTGGGTAGCGGCCTCATTGTCCTCTGCTCCTCAGCTTCAGTGGTGGGCAGCGGGCAGGTTGCGTGCTCTTAGCCCTGACCCCACCCTTTTTTGAAGCCTAATAAAAAAAAAAAAGAAAAAACAAAAACAACCCCCCCCCCCCCATTGGAGTCCATAGTTCGGCATCCTCTATATAGATCAGGGGGCCGGATGCATGGATTGGAGGGGTCAGATTTGGTGGCACTGATGAGGAGGCACTAATATGCCACACTGATGGGCACTGATAGGTGGCACTGGTGGGCACTGATAGGCGGCACTGATGGGCAGCACTGATGAGCGGGCACTGAAAGGCAGCACTGACTGAAATTACTAATGACCATAATGATCAGTGCCCTGATTACCTGTCCTGGTCTCCCCTGCGAGGAGATGCCATTGATCGGCTCTCCTCGCCACACGCATTGTCAGTGTGAGGCGAGAAGAGCCAATAAACGGCACTTCCGAATTTACATGTGACCGGCTGTGATTGGACACAGTCGTTCACATGGGTAAATGGCCACATCATCGGCTCTTTACCTAGATCTGGGTTGCGCCGTGTCCTAGAAACACAGCGCGGACGCGATTGGTGCGCAAGAGCGGCCGTCCTGGGGCACCGTCATAGGACGTCTTCCCAGAAAGAGAGCCGCATCGCTCTGCACTCATTTGACAGAGGGAGGGAGGGAAGTGGTTAAAGTGGTTGTAAAGGCACTAGGTTTTTATCTTAATGCATTCTATTCTATAACTGTGTGCAGCAGCCACCCTAATACTTACCTGAGCCCCGTCTAGATCTAGCGATGTTGCACAAGAGACTCGGTTCTTTGGGAATCTCTCCCTCCTCATTGGGTGAGACACACAGCGGACATCATTGGCTCCCGCTGCTGCCAAACAAAGTCAGTAAGTCAATGAGGAGAGATAGGGGGCGGGGCCAGGCTGCGGCTCTGTGTCTGAGTGGACACAGGGAGCTGTGGCTCGGCTTGGGTGCCCCCATAGCAAGCTGCTTGCAGTGGGGGCACTCAACAGGAGGGGGGGGGGCCATGAACGCCGAAGAGGGAACCGAGAAGAGGAGGATCTGGGTTGTTCTGTGCAAAATCACTACAGAGTATGACATTTTTAAACCAAAAAACTGAGACTTTAGTATTAACCAGTATTACAATGTATCTAAGTAAAAATAAACAAACAAATACCAATACAGAAATATAATAAATTTGTATTCAATAGAAATAATCATTCAGTGTCCAAACAGTAGCAGTGGGTATAAGCTAATGTACTGGATACGCATTTGATACATTTCTGTGTTGGTATTTGTTTATTTTTCTTAGATACATTGTAATTGCACTGTTGTAGGTTTGTTTTCAAAGAGCTGGATTTTCCTTGGGTGATATGTATCATCCATGAGCGTAATTAATCATTGCACTTTATTGGGTTATTTTTAGCACAGCAGTTTGGGATTATATATTTTTCTTCTTTATTAATTTATATAAGGCTCCATTCACGTTAGTGTGTCTCCAAAGTTGCACGATTTCCAATGCGACTTTGGGAAGCATGTTTGATGTGTCTTTTGGTGCGACCTTGACCCGAATTTACACTCTCTGGACTAAAGTCGCATCAAAAAGTTGCACCAAAGTAGTGCAGGCACCTTTGTAAAAATCACTGCAACATTCAGTTGCACCGATCTGAACAGGTGCAATTGCAAACAATGGGCTGTGGCTTGTCATGCGCTCAGTCATGTCCAAAGTCGCATGAAAAGTCGCCCAAGTGTCAATGGTCCAAAGTCGCATGATAAGTCACCCAAGTGTGAATGGGCCCTAAATGTTAAAGAGGATCTGAATGCATTTTACAAAAAATTGCAAGCAGGCAGGATATTTAGCCCCGATTCACACTGAATGCGGCTTTAAAATTGCGTTACTTCAGAGAGATTTCAAAGCCGCCGTCCAGTGCCATTTCATGTGCGGCTTGCCAACATCTGTGCATCTTCATGCACAGATATCTATGCAAGTCGCGCATGAAATTGGCAAAAATAGTGCAGGTACCTTTTCGAAACCAGCGCAAGTCGGAGTCGCACCAATTTGAAAGGTTCCATAAGCACAAATGGGGTGCCACTTGTCATGCAATTGGCAAATCGCATGACAAAGTCGCACCTATGTGAACCCAGGGCTTACTAAAGAAGAGATATGTAATGTTTCTGCTACACTAAAATACACCTACCTGCCTGCTGCCAGTTTTCAGCTGAATATAAACTGAACTGCACATGCACAGCTCAGTTTACAATGCTGGCACAGTTCCTGTGTCCTGGGATGACTGACTCCTGAGCATGCGCAAGAGTTAAAGTAGGTCATCTCATGCCAGCCAATGAAGGTGCCTATAGACTGGCATTTGATTGTTTATTTAATGTTATAACATACATACAAGTAAAAACTTTAGGGCAGGAGAGGGTTTGTTTGTTAATGAAATAGGTGGGTCAGTGGGTGGCTTCTTAAATGGAGGAAGATTACATTAAGAACTAAATTGATTTAGCTCTTATCTCTTATCACTCTTTTCTTAAAGAGGAGGAGGTTTTAAGTTACTTTGTGGTTCCAGGACCAGAAATAAACTTAGGAATGTGGTAAGAAAATCTTGACCCTGGATACTCATTAGGCCAAATGCTTGCATCTAGGTCACCTTGTAAGTGATTTGGCCCTGGCCCCAAGTGAGCTTCTTAAATGGGCACAGCAAACCGTACAGGATTTCCTTTAAAGCAGTATTTTTAAACCCAAAAGCAAACATTTATTACATTGTAGCTTACCAACTTTGATGTCTGCTGGCATTTGCCCCCTATGTAGGCATAAGCTGGTTCAATAAAAAACGGCTGACATGTGGAGTTTCTCGAAATGCCTCAATCATAGTGTTTCCGTTTTTTGTTTTTTTCAAATTTCACACTTCCTACAGTCACTCTGGCGGGTTAAGCCAGGCCATTACCAGGTAACCCCATATGGAAAATGGTGCATTCAGGACACCAGATCAGCCAGGGGACATCTCCCTCATGTATGGGCTATTACTAGGCTTTCCTCCTAAGTCCCCCTACATCAGCCTTTCTCAACCTGTTCAACGCAGAACCCTTAAAATAGTTCTGCGGTCTCTGGGAACCCCTGCTAAAAATTAGTAATCTACAACTCCTGATATTTTAGTGTGATGGTCAGTGGAAAGAATGCTCCATACACTTGTGGTCACTGGGAAGTATTACCTCCTTAGAGATAGCTAAAAAGATCAATTGTGTCAGTAGGAACTTATCTGAGATGCAGAAATTGCCTACTGCTCAAGGAACCCCAAGCAACCTCTGGAGCAGAGTTTCTCAACCAGGGTTCCATGGATCCCTAGGGTTCCTCCAATGGTTGCTAGGGGTTCCTTGAGCAATGGTCAATTTCTACCTCTCAGATAAATTCCCACTGACATAATTGATCTTTTTAGCTATCTGTAAGGGGGTAATTCTTCTCAATGACCACAAGTGTAAGGAGCATTCCACCCATTGACCATCACACTAATATATCATGAGTTGTAGATTTTTAGCAGGGGTTCCCTGAGACCGGAGAATTATTTCAAGGGTTCCTCGGTATTGCAAAGGTTGAGAAAGGCTGCTCTGGAGGAACCCTAGGGTTCCACAGAACCCTGGTTGAGAGACCCTGCCCTATATGGTGGATTGGGATGTGGATCTGGCAGAAGAAAGGGAATTGGAGGTATGGCACAAATGTTTCCTTCGGTCATACACTGGTATCCTGAATGTAGCCATGGTAGAAGCAAGTTTGAAGGTGCTTAATCGCTGGTACCTGGTCTTAACACAATTAGCCAAAATCCATCTGTGTCTCCCTTATGCTTCAGAGGGTGCCAAATGCCAGGGACGATGTGCCATATCTGGTAGGAATGTCCTAGGATACGTGGTTTTTGGAACAGCGTCTTTGTGTGGTTTCATAAGGTGACAGGATGGTCTGTCAACCAAACTCCCTACATAGCGCTTCTTCACACCCCAGCAGCCGCTATCTCTGTTTGCAACGCCTGATATTTTTCATTTTACTGGGGGCTAAGCGGCCTCTTGCTCTATCCTGTAAACAGCCTACTGTATCCTTGACACAGGCTCGGCAAAAGGTCACCTGGATTATGTTGCATGAAAATATTGTTAGCATTTTGAAGGGCACGGTGAAAATGTGAACAGACTTGGGGGCCATGGGCTACATATATGCATGTCTCTCTTGTAGGTTAATATTTTTTTTTGGGGGGGGGGGGGGTGGTATGGTTTACCTATTTTAACTCCTGATCTGACCTTCTCCTCATTCTTACTCCTTTCCTTTCCCTTTCTTATGTGTGCCTAACTACCCAGGCATATGTATGTCCTGAGCTCTGTCAGTAAGGCTTATTGATAGATGGGTAGTCTCTAATATTTCTGTACCTATCTGGTGCACTAGGAAAAAGAACATTGCCCCACAAGACTGTGGACTTCTTTATTTTGTGATTGGGATTGTGGGTGTCACTGTTATGCATCTTTTATGGTGTGATTATTTGTATTGATGAAAATGGTAGTCTGGTACTATTATTGATTGTTCTTTTACTTATGTAAAACTTCCAATAAATATTCTTAAAGTAAAAACCAGCCGTCATTCGGCCTGTGTGTATGTTAGCCGGTCTGACAGAAGCCGGCCGCTTGGCTTGCTTCTGACAAACGAGCAGCCCACCGGCTCCCGATTAGCTCTCTCAGCAAATGGGTGTTCTGGTGGGGACCACCCCCTGTCAGAACACAACAGCTCAGTGGGGGAAATTGCTGCACTAACGTCAGACTGTTAGTACAGCGGCTCTGACTGCAATTGTTCATTTTTTTTATTAGTGTATACGAGGCTTAAGATGTTATGTTTTTATTTTTTAAGCTTTCTTTCTTCTATTTTCACCTGGTGATCTGGCTAGTAAGTCTGTTTTTCAAAAGAACAAGCTCTCTTCCAGATGTATTAGTTACAGGGATGAGATAATCCATTCAGCACATCAGGGGTGGTTACAATGATCAGCTTTTATTCATCTAAAACCTTTATTCCAAAAAGGAACAAAAAAAAAAAAAAATGGTTTATCGTAACGACTTTTAAAGCATGAGCTGGAGTTTGGGTTCATTTTGTTAGTGTATCTAAATCTGCTAGTACATTTAACATTCCCCTCCCCCCAGACTGACAATGCTGCTGTCCAAAGGTATACCCCCCCCCCCCCCCCATGCTGCTTCATCCAAAAGAGGGGGCACTCTAATACAGGAGGTGTATAACTGGCCAGATCACCAGGTTAATACAGAGGGGGGAGAAGCCTAGAAAATAAAACAAATGCAGCCACCACATCTAATGATTTGTAAGCTGCACTATGTTAAATTTTTGGTTTTGGGTTTAGTACTGCTTCAAAAGTTAATCACTGCTTTACTCAGGACAAATCAAAAGATTCACTTAACTGCAACCCTTCATTCCTGCATATACTTACCTTTTGCTCATCCACCACTGTTTTCCTGCAAACAAATTGTAAAATCTGCTACAGGTATAGAGGAGCATGTGTCCCCCTCTGTTGCCATTTTCATGCCCCAACACTGGCATGTAGGGGCAGCAGGAGAGTCCATAGCTCTGTGTAAGCTCTGACTTGAGCTTACACAGAACTTCTTCACCTTGCTTCAACAGGCTAACAAAGTGTAAGGGCCGGTTCACACTTGCGCGGCGCGGAGCGGCGTGACTTCGCGGCCCGTTCACATCTAGGCGAATTGTCAGGCGACTTGAGTCGCCTGACAATTCGCCTCAATGCTCTGCAAATGGGACCGTTCTAATAGGAGCGAATCGCTTTGCTCCGCCTTAGAAAAATGGTCCCTGCACTATTTTCAGGGCGATCTCAGGCGGCTTGCATTGACTCCTATGATAGAAGTCTCCTAGCAAGACGCTTTGAGATCGCCTCAGGCAGCGCATCGCGCCGCTCCAGTGTGAGCCGGCCCTAAAGGAAGTTTAAGACCCCATACACACTATTAGATTTTCTGCAGATTTTTGTCTTCAGATTTACCAAAACCATATGAGGTCAGACCTTAAGGCCCCTTTCACATGGGCGTTCCGTTCAGGTCTGCCTGTCTGTTTTTCAGGCGGATTTGAACGGACGCCCCATGCTCCTCTATAGAGCGATGGTTGTCAGGGGTGACAGGTCCGCTGACATCCACCTCTCTCCGATCCGATCCTGCTCCGTAAAGTCCGACGGATGTAAACCCTATTTTTCCATCCGTCTGGGGAGCAGATCGGGTGAAAACAGACAGACGGTCCGTTGTCATCCAATTTCCCATAGAGGAGAGCGGCTCTGTCATCCGTTGGCTCAGCAAGGATCAGCAGAGCGATTCCCGCTGAGCAAAAATGGACCCGCACACAAATACGGCCGTTTCAATTTGTATGCAATCAGGCAGGCCCTTGCACTACATGGTTTTGGTGACTCTGAAGACAAAAATCTGCAGAAAATCTAATAGTGTGTATGGGGGTCTAAGCACAGGTTCACTTTAAACTGACCACAGACAATGAGGTTTTCATTCATCACTGGTGTGAGCCTTCCTAAACTACACACGTAATGCAATGCCTTGTCTTTCCAACAAAAGTCATATGGCTTGTTTGCAAAATTTCAGAACCCTTTTCCAGTAAAGAGCTAAGGTAATGTACTTTCGGTAGTTAAAACATGAATTTTGAATTTCTGACTTTCGCTGCTTTCCCACTGATGCTCTTTTGCTGTGTTTTTACCAAGCTAAAATGCAACAAAAAGCAATCTCTTTAAATCCTATATTTCTTCATACTACTGTGCTGCAGGTGCAGTGCGTTTTGAGAAGTCCTGCATGCTGCACTTTTGGCGCATTTTTTTGAGTCATGTATCCAAGTTTCACAAGTGCATGCTGGATAATTGGCACCCAGAAAGCTCACCGGAAATGCATAAAAGATGCAGCAAAACGAACATTTTTTCATCAAGCACTGTGAAAGCAGCCTTAGATCACTTTATCAATTTTGCTCCATTCTCTGGAAATCAGTCTCTGTATTGACTCATGGCTCCTGTGACACTCAGGATCTTCTTTGTAAGATATGGACTTATTGGATCATCTTCAAAACTTCTTCCTCTTGCCTGGAAGTAATCCACATCATAGCATGCTATCTATTTGTCGATTTTGTCTACTGTGTAGCAATGCCCTTCTGGACTGAGCAGAGGGTACTATCTTTAGGTTTCTCTTATTGCCCCTTCTTTTCTCTTTTTTTTGCACACCTTTCCTGTGATCTTTTAACCCTTACCTGAAATGAGGAAAAAAGGGGGGAGCGGGGCATAGTGGTACTTTAAGGGCCGGTTCACACTGAGGCGATCCTAGGCGATTTGCGATCCGACTTGTGTCGCCCCAATTTGCCTCAAATCGCCTGACATCAGAAATCTCATTGGAATGAATGGAGCCGTCTTAATATGCGCTACTCAAGTCCAAAGCGATTCCAAAAAAGGTTCCTGTACTATTTTCAAGCGGCTTCTAGGCGAATTGAGCCCATAGAAGTCAATGGAAGTTCGCTTCCAAGTCAGATCCCCGTCTATGAAGAAGCGACTTTCCAGGAAGAAGAACATAATTTTGCCAGAAGACACATCTCTCATGTCCCAGGTACTCCTGTTGAAATCGCCTAAAATTGCCTGATATCGCTTCGCAATCGCGCCTTTTTCAAATCGGATCGCCTCAGTGTGAACCGGCCCTAAATGAAGTGGAAAAATTGGCCTGGTAAGGCCGGACACTTCCATCCCTATTTAAATATTAAAAAGCGTGTGGATATGCGAAGGAAGATTAGTAGGACTTTAAATGAAGCGAGGTGGTGTGTAATAATTGGAATGATGGATGATGCTAAAATTCATGATTTTACTAACTAATACGGAACTTGAAATGTCAATTATGTATATCCTTTTGTATATGTGTCTATTTGGATATCATGATATTATCTCTACTAAGGAATATGGAACTTGAAATGTTAATTCTGTATATCCTTTTGTGAATGTGTCTATTATTAAAATCATGAATTTTATCATAATCCATCATTCAAAATTATTACACACCACCTTGCTTCATTTAAAGTCCCACTAATCTTCTTTAACGTATCCACACGCTTTTTAATACTTACCTGAAATGAGCCTGAATTATACCAAGTGCATCACAGAATGCTACTTTATGTTTTAGGCCTCATTCAGATGAGCGGACCTATCTGTACACCCATGCAAAGAGCTGTCTTTGCCTGCCCATTATGTACAAGTGCATTCACATGCAGATAGTCCCATTCATGTGTATTGGGACACAGCAGCTGGTCTCAATCTGACAGCCGTGCGGGTGTGGGTGCGTGTCCCTGAAAGCGCAATTCTGGGACATGCACCTTCACAAGTATAACTGTAATATATATTAGGACCAGAAGCTGTGTCTGTGCATGGAACATTTATGCATGCTGTGTGGGTGAAGACAAACCATTGCACAAATATATGGACACGTATGTAAATGAAGTAAATGATAAAAAAAAAAAAGAAATAAAAAAAAATAATCAGTCTATGTAGGTCATGTTAATGGACAGTTTGCTACTTGCCCTCCACAAATAAAGAAGTCTTTTCTAGTCTCCTATTTTCCACATAGGTACATGTATTTTATTATATTTATGTGGCAGCACAGTAGTTAAAGCGGTTGTATACCCATATATATATATATATATATAT
>BLSH010145457.1:62199-85235 GCA_018402905.1 Glandirana rugosa | reverse complement strand
CGAGTCGCCCCCTCTAAAAAAAAAACACCTGTAAGAGAAAGGCATAATGAGCTAGTATGCAGCGCATACTAGCTCATTATGAAATGCTTAACCCAGAACGAAGCTCCGACGGGTCCACTTGGTCCCCGCAGAGGGAGCCGACATGTTCCCTTGGGGGATCCTTCCGAGTACGCGGCTCCGGCGCTGTGAAAAGCCAGAGCCGTGAGACGCCACTCCCGCGCATGCGCACTGGAGCCTTTCGTCACGTCAGTGGCTGCTTTTAGGGCGAATATCTTCTAAACCATGCAGGTTTAGAAGATTTTAATTTTACCTACAGGTAAGCCTTATAGGCTTACCTGCAGGTAAAAGTAAAAAAATTGGGTAGACAACCGCTTTAAGTGCTTGGCGCTTCTGCCCAGCAACACTACAGTTGCCGGTTCAAAATCCCAGCCATGACACTACCTGCCTGGAGTTTGCATGTTCTCTCTGTGCCTGTGTGGGTTTCCTCCCACACTCCAAAGACATGCTGGCAGTTTAACCGGCTCCAGCGGGTTGAATGAAAAAAACAAAAAACAAAAAAAAAAAACCTGAAGAGCTCAGGAGGAGCCACTGTACTAACTATGTGATGTTAGCACAGCAATCTCCCCCGCTGAGCTATTGTGCTCTGACACGGGGTCAGCGCTCTCAGACATTGGCTGAGAGCACTGAACTGATGCCAGTCGGCTGAACTTTTTCAGTTATGCCTCTTCGACAGAAGCCAGACGTTGGGCCGGCTTCCATCGGACGGTTTCTATTGAACCAGTCAATGCCATCCGATCTTTGGCACTGCACCCTGAGCTCACACAGTTGTGCAACAATAGCAAATTAATAGTCACCATTGTTTTCCTGATTCTCCTCCAGGCCAATTAGGAAGCAGGTCCTGACACCCAATTGGCCAAGGAATCTTAGAACTCCCAGCCAATCAGGTCTTAGGACCCACTTCCTGTTCAGTCAGGGAGGAGAAGCAACAGCCATGGAGCGAGGAGTAGCTGGAGCGAAGAGCAGCAGCCCTACCCTGGATCCTTGTCATCTGCCTCCTATGGTAAGGAGGCCTCTGATCGCAGCCTTCCCATCCATCTCCCACCGCGTGGGGGGGTGTTGGAGATCGCTGCCTTCCTGTCCGTTTTCCATGGGGGGAAAATCGCCGCCTTCCTGTCTGTCTCCCAATTATTTTGGGGGAGTTGGTAGGGTGTGGTGTTGGTTTGCCTCCAACCCCAAAATATTGAACACCAGCAGCCACTGGTCCCTGCCACGGCCCAGACTGCGCAGAACACAAAGATTTAATATGTAGAAAATGATTTGCTGAACCACAGAAATGCTTTTATTTGACATTGATTTTTCCTTTATTTTGGCTTTTCAAAATACCAAATGCAGTAAGGTCTGGCACACACTACTAGTTTTCTTCCATTCAAACTAATGGGCTGAACGAAAAAAAAAAAAAAATGACAGCTCAGGTTGGAGATGCTGTACTAACTATGCAATGTTAGTACAGTAATCTCCCCTGTTGTCCCCCCGCCAGAACACTCCGGTCCACGCTCTCAGCCATCGGCTGAGAGTACTGATCAGGAGCCGCTCAGCAGACCTTTTTCAGTCATGCCCCTTTGACAATCAGACCGGCTGCAGTACACACGGGCTCATAGGTGTGCGTACAGGGTGTGCCGGGCATGTCTGGGCAGAGGCGGCTCTAGGCTTTGTGAGGCCTTAGGCAAAACTTGGACATGAGCAGTGGCGGCTGGTGACGTTTTTGGATGGGGGGGGCGCCAGGCCCCGCCCTT
This sequence comes from Glandirana rugosa, assembly GCA_018402905.1. Lineage (NCBI taxonomy): Eukaryota > Metazoa > Chordata > Amphibia > Anura > Ranidae > Glandirana > Glandirana rugosa. The sequence goes on along the minus strand of BLSH010145457.1, from coordinate 83,442 downwards.
CCTTCTGACCCCTCCTACTTCTAATAAGCCCCACCCCTTATAGAATGCACCCACTCCGTCCCCTGTATTCCACATATTGTGTCAGGAGTACACAGCTCAGCATCACAGGACAAAGTATACAGCTCAGCCTCACAGGACACAGTATACAGCCCCAGCATCACAGGACACAGTATACAGCCCCAGCATCACAGGACACAGTATACAGCTCCAGCATCACAGGACACAGTATACAGCTCCAGCATCACAGGGCACAGTATACAGCTCCAGCATCACAGGGCACAGTATACAGCTCCAGCATCACAGGGCACAGTATACAGCTCAGCCTCACAGGGCACAGTATACAGCTCAGCCTCACAGGGCACAGTATACAGCTCAGCCTCACAGGGCACAGTATACAGCTCAGCCTCACAGGGCACAGTATACAGCTCAGCATCACAGGACACAGTATACAGCTCAGCATCACAGGACACAGTATACAGTTCAGCATCACAGGACACAGTATACAGTTCAGCATCACAGGACACAGTATACAGCTCAGCATCACAGGACACAGTATGCAGATTAGCATCACAGGGCACAGTATACTGCTCCAGCATCACAGGGCACAGTATACAGCTCTGCATCACAGGGCACAGTATACAGTGACACAGGTGGGGGCAGTTATGTAGCCAGTGGCACAGGTGGGGGCAGTTATGCAGCCAGTGACACAGGTGGGGGCAGTTATGCAGCCAGTGACACAGGTGGGGGCAGTTATGCAGCCAGTGACACAAGTTAAGGCAGTTATGTAGCCAGTGACACAGGTGGTGTACACTACAGAGATCCCCCCGCACTTACCCCATCCAGCAGGCAGGATTGTTGCAGAGATTTGGCATACGGAGAGCGCGATGAGTCTGCAGAGATTCGGCATACGGAGAGCGTGCTGTCCCCCCTCGTTGGTCCCCGGGCGGTCATGGTCTCTGTGGGAGCGGAGGTCACCTCCGCTGTCACAGTGACCCACCCCCGGCCACCGCATTCAATCACACTGAGCGGAGGCTCAGGGCAGCCAATCAAGCTATACAGGGTACGCCTGTTCAACGCACCCGCATAGCTTTTAATGGCCGACCAATAGGCTCACTACTTGGCTGTCATGTGACAGCCAAGGAGCCGAAAAAAAAAAAAAAACAAGTCAATGCACCGGCGCCACCTGCAGGGGGAACGGGGCTGACTTTTTTTTTTTCCTCTTCTTTAGCCGGCGGGGAGGCGGCGCCCAAGCGCCCCTCACACACCAGCCGCCGCTGGACATGAGGCCCCACTCATGCCCATAATGGGAAAAATAATTCAAGTGATAAAAATTAATTGTATAAATTGTATATATTAAGAGCCTTAAAGAGGAAGGAAACTCTGATGGGATTTACTTCCTCTTTTGTTCCCTGCAAAGTAAAAGCATAATGGGCTACTATGCATCGCATAATAGCCCATTATGTGGCACTTACCTGTAAATGAAGCCCGCGTTGTCCCTGCCCGAGGCCGCATCCATGTCTGCCCCTCTTCCTTCCGGGGCTATGAACTCCGGCTTTGTGATGCATATGCGCGGGATCCGCCAGTCACAGCACTCACTCGGGAAGAAACGGCACAGAGGACCATTTCTTCACGGTGCATGCACCGATGACATAAATCGGCGCACTACAAGTTAAATAGCTCCCAAGCGGCGCACTCGTAGGAGATATTTACGGTACCTATAGGTAGGCCTTATTATAGGTTTACCTGTAGGTACAAGTTCCCAATGGAGGGTTACAACCATTTTAAATCAGTTGAACTATGAATGCTCAGTTTCCATAATCAAAGAAAGTTAAACATAGGGTATGTGTGTAAAAAAAAAATAAAAATAAAAGAAATAATACTAATATATATCTATCACACACACAAATATAGATCAAAATGTGTGTGGCTGTTGCTAGCAACTAAAGTCAAAAAACATATTTCTTCATTTACCTGAAGGACAGGGTAATATAACCCAGCCAGCACAGAGTTCTCCCTTATATCAGAGCAGTGGCGGCTGGTGAAATTTTAGGATGGGGGTGCGCCAGACCCCGCCCCTCCTTTTTGCCCCATCCCACTTCTTATAAGTGCCAGACCCCACCCCTTATAGTTTCCACCCATTGTGTCAGGAGTATACATCCCAGCATCACCAGATAAAGTATAGAGCATCACCAGAGAGGGGTATACAGAGCCACCAGAGAGGGGTATACAGAGCCACCAGAGAGGGGTATACAGAGCCACCAGAGAGGGGTATACAGAGCCACAGATAGCAGTATACAGAGCACCAGATAGGAGTACACTGCACTACCCTAACACTCCCCCCCCCCACCGCCGCAAGTGGAACTGACAGCACACACTGGCACTTACTGTGTGTCTGTAGTGGAGAAGATCCTCCTGTCTCCTCCATGCAGCGGCCGCAGAGGTGTGTGGAGAGGGTAGACAGAGGTGTCCGCTCCTCATGTCTCCCCTTCCTTGTCAAAGTGCCTAAGCATCCAATAGGATCGCCTGGCGCTTTGGCCAATGGGGAAACAGGTCTCACCGACCTGCCTCCCGATTGGCGGTGAGGCACTGAAGTGTGAAAATGGCGAAAATTAATTCGCTATTGTCACACAATTGGGTGGGATTGGGGCGCACTCTCTGCGCCCCAAGCCCACCCTTTTTGAAACCTGTTAGAGCCTCGGGCTCTAGTAAGGTGCTTAAAAAAAAAAAAAAAAAAAACAAACACATCCTCCCGCCCCCATAGGAATCCATGTGTCTGGCGTCCTGAAAGGGGCCGGGCGCATGGATAGGAAGGCGGCGGCATGGATGGGGGGGGGTAGGCGCCAGTGCGCCCTTAATGCACGGGCCACCCCTGCATCAGAGTCTGCAGAGTTCCTCTTTACAGTGCAAGGAGACCTTTGATGTATAGGGGAATGCTGCAGACTTTTTTGTAAAGGGAAACTCTGATGTGGGGGGGGGGGGGCTCTGGTGACCAGAGATCACCTTATATCGGAGTGCACAGCATTCCCCTTTACATCAGGGTCCACAGAGTTCCAACGGGATCTATGATTGGAGGGGGGGGGGGATGTGTTACTCTGCTGACCAGAGACCACCTTCCGCAGAGTTAATGCACTAAGGTAAGGGGGGGGGTCTGATATAGGGGGGAACCTTTGTATCAGTGCTCCCTTATCTTACTGTATTCACTCCCCCTTAGACTAGTCTTGCAATGTTCTCACTGTTGTCCTCTCAGGCGCACTGTGCAGAGCTCAGTCAGACCGTCCTCTCTGGGCTCCAGCTTGGTGGCTCTGGTTTAATCCAATATTCTCCTCTCCACAGTCCACACACGTCTGACATTTCTGTGACCCCTGTCCTGGCAGCGCTCCCACTTTTGACTTCTCTGTACGCCCCCCCTCCAGAGACTGCAGATATGATACAAGAGTTGGTCAGAGATTGTGCGTCAATTAGGCTGCATTCACACAGGGGCGACCCGACTTCAGTGCGACTTTGCTAGGCGATTTCAGTGGAACTTTCAGCGCAACTTCAGGACGACTTCAGCGCGACTTCAGGTGACTTACAACCCGACTTATGCCAGGCGACTTTGCCTGTGGCCAATCAGAGAAGGGAGGGAGGGGGCTGCCCCAAATAAATTCTATTCTTTTACACTACAAAGTTGCTTTAGATGGGGATTCATCTTACAGATGACTTCTTTTGAATCCTATGGGCACAAGTCGGATAGAAGTCGCCTCCAAGTAGTACAGGAACCTTTTCTGAAATCGCCTTGAAGTTGGAGCAACTTCAGTAGTGTATATTAAGACGGCTCCCATTCACTTCAATGGGATTTCAGATGTCAAGCGACTCAGGCGACTTGAGAAAACTCAATTCGGATTGCAAATCACCCCTGTGTGAATGCAGCCTAATACAGGAGATGGTCAAAGATTGTGCGGATATGATCAGAGACTGTGCGTCCATAATACAGGAGATGGTCAGAGACTGTGCGGATAGGATACAGGAGATGGTCAGATATTGTGCGTCCATAATACAGGAGAAGGTCAGAGATTGTGCATCCATAATACAGGAGGTGGTCAGAGATTGTGCGTCCATAATACAGGAGAAGGTCAGAGATTGTGCGTCCATAATACAGGAGAAGGTCAGAGATTGTGCGTCCATAATACAGGAGGTGGTCAGATTGTGCGTCCATAATACAGGAGAAGGTCAGATTGTGCGTCCATAATACAGGAGGTGGTCAGACTGTGCGTCCATAATACAGGAGATGGTCAGAGACTGTGCGGTTAGGATACAGGAGATGGTCAGAGACTGTGCGGATAGGATACAGGAGATGGTCAGAGATTGTGTGTCCATAATACAGGAGAAGGTCAGAGATTGTGCGTCCTTTGCCCTGCGGAAACTCTTAACATGATCTGGAGCTTGCACATTTTTTTCATCACTGTGGCAAGTAAATGGTGTGGTGGGGGCCCCAAGCTGTACATAATTGTTCATGCCCACATAGTGAATAGATGAGAGAGCAGTAACGTCGAGTGCCTACCCCATATCCACACTTCAGGTCTGAGTCTGCTCCCAGCACACACTATACAGCTCCTATAGACAATGCTGAAAAGAGCCACCAAGATAATATGCAGCAATGACACAGCTGACCTGTGTCCAGTCCTAAGAACACCACCCCTGTATAGTTGCCAACATTGTAAAAAAATTAATAGGGACACATTTTTACCAGTGGGCGGAGCCACATTATAATTAGGGGGCGTGTTATGAAGGAAGGAAGGAAGGAAGGAAGGAAGGAAGGAAGGCCCAGATCCTACACCACAACAACAATATGTGTATTCCAAAAAGTTTAACAATCAGCAGATAAAGATACTCCAATCACCTGGTGTTAGCACGTCAATCATCCCAGCACCATGATTGGTATGGTGTCAGGATTATTGAAGTGCATTATTTCTTATATTACATCGTCATATAAAATAGTTCAACTCACCATAATGCAGAATCAGTGGGAGCCCTGAGTGTGTCACTTGCCACGTCATCTGCCATCAGATGCAGCGTACCACTTGTCACTAGATGCAGTTTTTGTCACCACAGATGCAGCTAGTCCATGCTTCTCTATATTGGTGATTTGCAGTGGTGTCTCTGGGGGGGGGGGGGGTTGTGGACCTGTGTCCCCAGAGGGGGGTGTGGTGGTCCCTGTGTCCCCAGGGGGGTGTGGTGGTCCCTGTGTCCCGTGGGGGGTGGTGGTCCCTGTGTCCCCAGGTGGGGGTGGTGGTCCCTGTGTCCCCGGGTGGGGGTGGTGGTCCCTGTGTCCCCAGGGGGGGTAGTGGTCAATGTGTCCCCGGGGGGGGTAGTGGTCCCTGTGTCCCTGGGGGGTGGTGGTGGTGGTCCCTGTGTCCCCAGAGGGGGGGGGGATCTGGTGTTTCACTCTGACTCTGTGACCCCACTAGTACTCTACATCCACCGCCATTATGAAAACCACAGCTCGTGGAGCAAGGAAGAGATAAGAGGCAGAGCCCTGGTGTCTGCCATTGCTGCCTGGGCTCCGCCTCTTATTTCTTCCTTGCTCCACAAGCTCTGGTCTTCTTCATATTGGCGGTGGAGACTTTCTAAGTGCCGGTGGCCGCGGACCTCTAGCGAAAAATCAGGAAAAACCGTATTTCCCAGGAAACGTTAAGGCCGGGAAAAAAAGTCTAACTCCCGGGAATGTCCCGGAAAAATAAGGACTGTTGCCAAGTATGTCCCCGTCATCTCCAGGCTCCCCCTCCTCCCGGCATCTTCTCTGTGCCCTCACTGCATACACAGTACAGAGACCCAGGCACATGTGGAGGGTGCCTGTGGTCAATCAGAGAAGGGAGGGAGGGGGTTGCCTTCAAAAATTATTTTTTCTTTTAAACTGTAAAGTCGCTTCAATATAGATGGGGGATCCGACTTGGAGGCAACTTCCATTGAATTCTATGGGCACAAGTCGGATAGAAGTCGCCTTGAAGTAGTACAGGAACCTTTTCTGAAGTCGGCTTGAAGTCCAAGCAACTTCAGTAGTGTATATTAAGACGGCTCCCATTCATTTCAATGTGATTTTGGATGTCAAGCGACTTGAGACAACTAGGTGCGACACAAGTCAGATCGCAAGTCGCCTAGGTGTGAACCAAGCCCAACGGTAAGGATTTCGGACGACAGGCTGTTGAACGACAATTCCAGTCCGAATTTCGCATCGTGTGTACGGGCCTTAACCCTCTTGTATTGTTGCGGTGTTGTCTCCCTTTTAAATTGTAAAGTGCTGCGCAAACTGATGGCGCTATATTAATCCTGTATAATCATAGGCGTGCGCACATAGGATGGCAGGTGTGCCCAGGCACACCCTAATCACCCTGTACTGTGCAGATTCTCCCTGCTGCCTGGCTGCAGAGAAAGGGATTGGGGGGGCGGGGGAATCTCTGTCCTCAGTCTCTTTCTCTGTCTCAGAAGTGAAGCATCAGGGGTTTGTTTAGACCCCTGATATTTCATCAAAGCCCCCCAACAGGGCTCCTAAATTGTAAAAAAAAATAAAATATAATATTATAAAAAAAAAAAAAAAAAAAAAAAAAAAATTGTAAAAAACAAATAAAATAAATATAAACTACTGACACCTATCTCTGCCCCACTAACACCATCCTCTGCCCTTCTGACATATATACACACACACACACACACACACATGTTTGTTTGCGCTTTCTGGTGCACACCCTAATGCACACCTATGTGTATAATTATAATAGGCTACATTTCTGGCTGTCATGATGATCCTCTGGTTTCAATATTGTGGACCATTACTCAGAACAAGCAAGCAAATAAGGGCATAAGGTTTTTTTCTTTTCTTTTTTTAATTTGCAGAGTCTGGGACAGTCACACACAAAATACAAAAGATCATCATGAAAACCAGTCAACTAGCAATCTTAGAAGGTGGTCAGCGGCCCCTTTATCTCCCTTATGAAAGGTTTTATTTAAGCATTCGTGCATGGGATAAACAAATGGTGACAGCTGCCCTTTTCAGTTGTCAGTGTCAGCTGTTTGCAGTGTCCTATGGATAGACACAAATGCAATGGTGAAATGTTCGTTTTTTAAGGTAACTGGGAAGGGCAAAGAAAGTCTAACGGTGAAGGTAAAAATGGACTGCTGGCTTCTGTCTGCCACCAGAACCTTTGTGGCCTAAAATAATGGTCCAGCTGAAATCAATAAGACCATTACTGGGAAGATAGCAGCTGTGGGAAGAACATTGCAGCTAAGGTCTGCGTGTTCAATAATTTCTAAAAGCTTGAATCAGTATTAAAGCTAAAATGTAATATTTTGCTGCTTACCAGAAATGGGGACTGCATTCTATTTTTTTGTTTGGCTTTTTCTTCTTAAACTTCAGCCTAAAAAGGGAAGGTCCGCTTTCCTGCCTCTCCTCTTTAACTTTTGAACATTTTTTGGGGGTGGGTGGCTAGCTGGTGACTGGTTTTGACAGATACAAGCTCCCGCTTCTGCCTGAATCGCCTAGGAGATCAAAGCACAAGTTTGGCACCACCCCCTTCTGCCCACATGCCCGCAGCCTCTTGGGACATGTCACAGATCCCAGAGGGTTTGGGACCATTCACAAGGTGCAGTGCGGCTTGCGCATGTGAAGAGGGGAGCTGGTTGTAAAGCCCCAAGGAGTCACAGCTGGCTTCCTATAGTTAGCATGGTGGTGCTGGGGACCCTAAGACCGGCCAAGAACCTTCCGGGGTGAGGACAGCGCTGGATCCCTGGACAGGTAAGTACTTTTTATTAAATGTCAGCAGCTACAGCATTGGTAGCTGCTGACTTTTTTTTGGATGGGGTGGGACTGAAGAACCTTTATTTTCCACTTTGTGATCTGTTATTTTTCAAGCTGTCCAACAAAAGTGGCAGTTAGAGGGTTGAGACAAACCATCTGACACTAACAAGGGTGCTTACAACTGAATGTGCCTCTGCTGCTCCTCCATTCAGAGTGGAGACACCCTAAGACATGAAATGTATTATTTGGTACATCACAAGTTCTGTGTTCTGGGGCGGGCCCGGGAGCGAGTAGGGCGGACTTGATCTCTGCCGGCTACCCGCGATGGCTCCCCTGCAGTGAGAGAATGGAGGTCCGTGTATGTAAACACAGATCTCCATTCTGACAGAGGGGGAAGGGATGTGATCATAGGCTCCCTGTATATGGAAGCCGTGATCACTCCCCTCCCCCTGCCAGCCCAGCCCCCATACAGTTAGAACACACTGAGGGAACACAGTTAACCCTTAGAGCGCCCCCTCCAGGTTAACCCCTTCACTGCCAATGGCATTTACACAGTAATCAATGCATTTTCATAGCACTGATTGCTGTATAAATGCCAATGGTCCCAAAAAAGTGTCAAAATGGTCCGACATGTCCTCCGCAATATTGCAGTACAGCTAAAAATGGCAGATCGCCATAGTAAAATCGATAGTAAAATATTAAAAAAAAATAAAAACCCCATAAATTCTCATCATTCGTAAACACGGCAACTTTTGCGCAAACCAATCAATCAACATCGATTGCGATTTTTACCAAAAATATGAGGAAGAATTTTTTTTTTTTATTTTAACAAAAAGTAAGAAATATTGTTTTGTTTGCAAAATTGTTGCTCTTTTTTTGTTTATAATGGTGATCAGAAATGACGCAGAGGTGATCAAATACCACCAAAAGAAAGCTCTATTTGTGGGAAAAAAAGGATGAAATTTTGTTTGGGTACAACGTCGCACTACTGCGCAATTGTCAGTTAAAGTGACGCAGTGCCGAATTGCAAAAAGTGCTCTGGTCCTAAACTGGGAAATCTTTCCGGGGCTGAAGTGGTTAAAGTGATACTAAAGCCTTGTTTTGTTTTGTTTTGTTGTAAAAATAACAAACATGTCATACTTACCTGCTCTGTGCAGTAGTTTTGCACAGAGCAGCCCAGCAATCAGCTTGCTCTGGGGGCACCCAAGCAGGCATCCATTCACACACAGAGCCGCAGTTTGGCCCCACTCCCTTTGTCTTATCTCCTGATTGGCTCACTGTTTGTGGTTGACAGCCTGTGTGATTGTGTATGGCCCTTTAGGGAGACTCACCCTCACTACTTGTTTTGTTATCACCGAAAATGAAAGTTAAAAAAAAGCAATGCCAGTAGCAACAACCGTCCTCGGAGCCACCAGTGCGTTCAACCCTGGGTTGAACGCACTGGTGGCTCCAAGGACGGTTGTTACTGGCATTGTCTCTAAGATATTTTGCCTTCCTTTTCCCCATTTGGGGCGGGTCCGGTTCTGGCACCCGGGCGTGGTGTCCCCTTTGGGGTGGCCCCAGTACAGACATATCCTTTGACACAATCTATTGACTGCCTGTCTGTTTTTACAGATTACTGACCTTTTTCCTTCATGCATCGGACATCAGCTTATCCCCTCGTCTAAGTACACCATTTACATACATCCCACATGGCGCAGTCCCTGCTCTACTTCTATCATTCCGATACCTTGACAGCCACTGCTTATGCAACCAGTTTCGCTTTGCTATATATTGTTTTTCTGATTACGGAATATCTCCTATTCAGGTGGATGTCTCCTGACCGCTTCATTAAAATATACTAAGTATCCTGTTGTTTCGGATGATGGTGTTGTTTTTAAACATTGGCCACTTAACCCTGAGGAAGATATCTACTAGTTAATATCGAAACGCGTTGGATCTTCTTCTGCCCCCTTGAGTGTGGCAGATCAGTGATCCTTTTTTACACTTATCTTTGTTTTCATCCTATGTTGTCTCCGGACTCCACTGGGGACACTGTTCTCTGTGTTCTGTTGTCATTATGTGTACATGTACAATTTTGGCTTGATTGATTGTGTATTTTTGATTATTATTTTTAATTGTATCAATAAATGTTGATTATGTTTTATACATGCACACTTTTCCTCTCTTGTTTTGTTTTGTTGGTCCTCCCAGTTAAAGTCCCATTTAGGGGGGTTGCTCTCGTTTATATTCTATAAGAATAATCAGCCAAAAATTTCCATTCTGCGAACAATCGGCCGATATTCTAACGGTTGATGCTCAGCAAGTAACACCCGATATCGATATCGTGATTAAAAGAGACTGATTGCAAAAAATTTAAAAAATATGTATCGTATGCGAACAAACGATATTCTATGCGTTGGTGTGAAGGTGAGCAGTAAAAAAAAAAAAAAAAAAAAAAAAAAAAAAAAAAGAGCTCTTGAACATATCAAGCATGAGCGAAAAGTTTTCGACCACCGACCTCTCGAGCGCTCTGCCAATTTTCTGCTATTAGTCATGGGTAGAGAAAACTGACAAATTCTTTTGATTAATTGAGCTGTGTCTGAGCTCCAGGAGAAACCAGCTCACATTTATCAGATTCGCATTTATTGAGTTATTTATTGGAAAAATGGGCACTATTTTACTTTTCTTACTTATATGTTTATTATATTTGGTTGAGAGGATTTCCTTTATTTTTACCAAATAATCTGGCATTGTATATTTTGTATTCCATAGTAGTGAAACAAAGCACTTTCCAGCAATGGAACATGACACTAAGAAAAAGTTTATGAACCCTTTAACATCTTTCAGATTCCTGTATGAATGACTTCTAGGTGGTTCACATACTTTTTTCCATCAACAATCTTGATTCATTCAATAAAGATATTGTAATGTCAAATTTTGTGTGTGTGGTTTCTTAACTAGTTGTAGACTTTGGAATTTCTGCATATGCCCAAAAAAAGTATAATCATTGTACACAGGACATGTGAAGCACATCCAGTTTATCTGTCCTGCTTCTGGGATCCCTCCTCCCAGTATACAGCAATTGTCGGCTGTGATTAATCAAAGCTGCATTACTGTATAGGAGAAACTGAGAAGTTCTTCAGACAGCCGCACTCCAAAAATTGCAGTTTATTGGTAAAATCAAATGAAATACAAGCAGAGCATATTGGGGGACAAACCCCAGGTACAAATTCTGACGCATTTCACGTCTATATCTGACGCTTAGACGTGAAACGCGTCAGTATTTGTACCTGGGGTTTGTCCCCCAATATGCTCTGCTTTTATTTCATTTGATTTTACCAATAAACGGCAATTTTTGGAGTGCGGCTGTCTGAAGAACTTCTCTCAGTTTCTCCTGTATCATGGCGGAGCCTGCACCCTATGGAAGCGGTCACATCTGTGGAGTGAATCCGTGGCTTTGAGTGAGTATTGTCTCTCCTTCAGTGCATTACTGTATACCCAGAGAAGTCAGTAGCTCTAGGCAACAAAAAAAAGCAGTCTGAATCAGTGTTTATAAACAACACTGCTCCAGACTGATTATACAAAGATACAAAAGTAACACACTGTTACTATTGTATCTTTCTGTTCATTCATCTGCAGATCAAAGGGATGAACTTCAATCTGCAGATAATGTCAGTTAAAACAACCTGACAAGTAAAAAAAAAAACACAACTTTTTTTAAAGTGATTTTAAAGGCTCTTTTTTTTTTTTTTTTTTTTTTTTTAAATAACAAACCTGTTATACTTACCTTCTCTGTGCAGTTAGTTTTGCACAGAGCAGCCCAGATCCTCCTCTACTCTGGTCCCTCTTCGGCTCTCCTGGCCCCTCCTCCTATCGAGTGCCCCCTCAGCCAGCAGCTTTCTATGGGGGCACCCGAGCCGAGTCAGAGCTCCGTGTGTCCATTCAGACACCAGAGCCCTGACCCGGCCCCGCCCCCTCTCTCCCCCTGATTGGCTGGCTGACTGATTGACAGTTGCAGGAGCCAATGGCGCCGCTGCTGTGTCTCAGCCAATCATGAGGAGTGTAGTGGATGGCTGAGGGGATCGAGGATGTGGCTGGAGAGAGAAGGGGCTCAGGGTAAGTATAAGCCTAGGTTCACACCGACAGCGGGAATGAAATGGTGCGAGTTCAGCTGAACTTGCACGCTTTCATTCCTGCATGTCAGTCCCTACTTTGGGGGCGATTTCAGAGACATCTGTGTGGGTTTCTGCACAGATGTCTATTGAAATCGCACTCCGAAGTCGCCAAAAGTAGTACAGAAACTACTTTTGAGAATTGGTGCGGCTCCGCAAATGCGGCATGACAGCAATTCAGACAATGCAATTGCCGCCGATTTGACATGTTAAATGCCAAATCGCTCCAATGTGAACCTAGGCTGAAAGTGAAAGTAACAGAAAATCCCAAATTTTGAATTGTTCCCAGAAAAGTAGAGGGGGAAATCTTCCAATGGGGACACTAGTACTAAGAATCCCTTCATTTGCAGGGATTTCCTCTGACTTCCTGTTTGGCTATAGGACAGGAAGTGAATCAAAATCTCTGCAATGGGACACAGATGGCGAAAAAACAAAACAAAAAAACAAACAGTGTTGTTAGGTACCTGGTAAACTCTTTTTCTAAGAAGTCTTCCAGGTCAGCATCCGAGATAGGCTCCTCCTGCCTGAAACAGGAAACACAGTCCATTATTATAAAAATGTCAGTCTTACCTGCATGCCTCAGTATTATTAAAGCACCGAAGGACTTCCAGTAAGCTATCGTGTCCCCATAATCTTCCTGCATAAGCACCATGGTGGGAACTAGTGCTGCCCTAGAAGACATCTTAGAAAAAGAGTTTACCAGGTACCAAACTCTGTCTTCCAGGGTAGCATCCGAGATGATATCTCAAGCAATACTAGGGTGGGGGGATAAGAACTGGAGCACCTTGCGTCCGAAGGACTGGTCTTGACTGGACAGCCGATCGATAGGTTAATATTTTACAAAAGGTACCAAAGCTCGACCATGTCGCCGTCCTGCAGATCTGTTCAGGTGAAGCTCCCACCTTCTCTGAAGCCGACATGGCCCAGGCTGTGGTTGTGTGGGCCTTGATACTTGTAGGGCCCTTTGGTTCCTGCGCTTTGTAGGCCATATGAATGGCCATTCTTATCCATCTGCTGATGGTACTCTTGGAGGCTCGCTTACCCTGGTTTTTCCCAGTGTGGAGGAAGAACAACGACGTGGTTTTCCACCAATCTTTAGTCCTCTCTAAGTACGCAATGAGTACTCGTCTTACATCCAGTTTGTCATAGATCTCCCTATCTCCGCTGCCCATGTATATCGGCAGGGAGGGGATGATCACTTTCTGGGTTCTATGGAAGTTAGAGGACACTTTTGGTAGAAATGCGGGATCCGGGGAAAGTATAATTCTGTCCGTGTGTATTTCGCAGTAAGGCTCTGGCATTGACAAGGCTTGTATTTCGGTTACCCTCCTGGCCGAAACCAGAGCCACCAGAAGCGCTGTTTTCAGCGTGAGAAATTTGTCCGCCATCTCCTCCAGAGGCTTAAATGGTGAAGAAAAGGAACCCTTTTAGTACTATGGCTAAATCCCATGACGTTGTCTCGCTCAATTTTACTGGTCTGGATCTTCTAAGTGAGAGTGGGTAACCTTTTGATTAGCGGGTCCTCTGCTAGTTTGAGGTCTGTGAAGGAAGACAGGGCTGCTACTTGTACTTTCAGAGTGCTAGTCGCCAGGTTTTTATCCGCTCCTTCTTGTAGAAAGTCCAGGACTGCCGGGATCTACTCCCTACCTGAGTTTCCCTTGGCCTTGTACCAGGAAGTAAATGTCTTTCTTGCTTTTTCCTATATAGCCCTGGTACTGTAAGAGGCTTCCTGCTTGCCAAGATGGTGTCGATGACTCTATTTGACAATCCTCTTTCTTGCAGTTTCATCCTCTCAGGAACCAAGCTGAGAGCTTGAAAATGTTGTGCCCCGGTTGACTGACTGGTTAGTTAGGAGGTCCAGTCGGTCCGGCAGTGTTAAATGTGGCTTTGTGCTGAGGTTCGTCAAATGGCTGAACCAGGCTCTTTGTGGCCAGAAGGGGGCAATGAGAATTACCGTAGCTTTTTTTTACTTGATTTTTTGCAACACTCTTGGGAGCAGCGTGGTCGGTGGGAATGCATACGCTAACCGGAAATGCCATGTTTGATTGAATGCATCTATCCCGCTGTTGCCATATAAAGGGTCCAGTGAAAAGAATTACGGGAGCTTTGCTTTTGCCTTCGAGGCGAACAGGTCTATTTCGGGTGTCCCCCATATCTCCATAACCCACGAGAAGATCTCCTGGTGTAATGCCCATTCTGTCTGTTTCACCGTTTTCCTGCTTAGGAAATCTGCTAGAGTATTGTTTGTACCCTTTAGATGTATGGCTGAGACTGACCAAATGTTCACCTCTGCCCACAGAAGAAGAGATTCTGTTAGCGTCATTAGCTGTGGCGATTTCGTTCCTCCCTGTCGGTTTAAATAAGCCACAGTCGTGGCATTGTCTGACTGAAAGCGGACATCTTTCCTTAGGATAGCTGGCTGGAATGCTAATAGTGCTTCCTGCACCGCTTTTAGCTCCCTCATGTTCGATGAGGCTTGCGACATTCCAGAGTCCCATTCCCCTAGAGCACAGTGGATCTCCATGTGAGCCCCCCATCCCAAGGAGCTGTCATCCGTGGTGATCTGCACCGGATTGCTTTGTGCCCATCTGCGCCCTTCTATGTACCAAAGTGGCTTTAGCCACCAGTGCAGAGATTCCTTGACCGTGTGTGGTAGCGGAATACTGTTGTCCAAAGATGATGGGTTGCCATCCCATCGCGACGGAATATAATTCTGCAGTGGTCTCATATGGATTTGTGCCCATGTGATGGCTGGTATGGAGGCGACATAAGTCCCAGAACTGCCATCCCTTGTCTTCTGGCAAAAATATTTTTGTCTTCTTTGAGTCTATTATGTAACCCAAGTAGGTTACTCTTTGACTGGGGGAGAATTGTGACTTTTTGGTGTCCTGTAAGTAGGACATGCTTGTCCGGAGGTTGGTCTCCAGGGACGTTGCCGATTCCGTAAAGAACAGTAGGTCATCCAAATACAGAATGACTCCTATGCCTTTTAGCCTGAGACCCCTCAGGGCTTTCGCCATGATTTTTGAGAAGATTCTTGGTGCAGAGGAGATCCCAAAGGGCAGGGCGGTGTATTGCAGATGCACCGTGGCTGCTGGCCCCTGTATCGCAAAACGCAGATATTTTTGATGCATGCTTTTTATGGGCACAAGCAGATATGCATCCTGAAGGTCTATCGTGGCCATGAACATTCCCTCCGAAATAATGTTTCTGACGGAGTAAATGGACTCCATTTGGAATCTTTTGTATATTATGTTCCTGCTGAGGCTTTTTAGATTCATGATCAGCCTCATCTTCCCCGGTGGCTTTTTCCTTGGAAACAAGTGGGAGTAGACTCCCGTCCCTTCTTCCCCCTTAGGAACAGGGCACACCACCCCTTGTGTCAGTAGATCTTGAATGCATTCCAGAAATGCATCTGCTGCGTCTTTTTCCTTTGGCATTGTAGTCACTAGGTATTTTGTAGGGAGGAGACTGGCAAGTTCCAATGCATAACCTGTTATGGTGCGTAGGACAAATCCATTTGTTGTGATCCTTTCCCATGCTGGAGAGAACCTCGACAGCCTGCCTCCTACCAGTCGATCGTCATTGTGTTTTATTCTTTTGACTTGAGGGTTTGAGGATGAAGTCTCCCTTCCCCTTTTTATTCCGTTGCCGATTTTGCTGACCCCAATTCTGCTGCCAGCGTTTCTCTGCCCCTTGTTCGTCAAACTTCCTGGGCTGACGCAAAGGGGGTTTGCCCGGTTTCTTTTTAGATGGGGGAAATCCCTTGTTTTTTGCTGCCGTCTTATCTAGTACGGACTCCAATTCGGCCCCAAACAGTAGATCCCCTGAAAAGGGAATCCCGCATAACCTGCTCTTGGAGGCGATGTCCCCTCCCCAGGCTTTCAACCATAGGGCCCTTCTGGCCGAATTCAACAAAGCTGTCGTTCTTGATGCCACCCTTACAGTTTCTGCCGAGGCGTCCGCCAGAAAGGAGGCTGCACTGATTAGAGAAGGGATAGTCTGGGCCATCGCTTCTCTAGGTGTATCTCCCTCCAGTAATTCTTGCAACTGGTTCAACCAAATCAGAAGCGTGCATGTTGTGCAGGTCGAGGCTATGGCCGGGTTTAGGTTTGCGGCGCCTGATTTCCCTGCTTTATCCATAGGGTCACAGAGTCCCTGCGTCATCAAAAACTAGATTCTGTCTTTTAAAGATGAAAGGGGAAAAATGAAGGGGGGGGGAGGGAGGGAGGGTGGGGAGGGTAAGGGGGAAGGAGGGAGTTGGAACCCTGGGGAAATGGGATGTTTGGGTAGATGGGGGGGACTATAGCGGTGCAAAGCTTGTAGTATTTGTCTTTAGTAAATTTAAACAGTAAGGAAGAATAATTAAAATACAAGTTTTATTTATTTGTATTAAAATAGCACATACTTGTGATGGTGTAATATTGACATTAAAACATCATGCAGTAGAGAAAAACAGGAGTACAGTAGGGTACATAGAATATGTTCGAAATCTTTTACAAATCTGTGTCGATGTCCAACATGTTTCGCCTGCAAAGGCTTCCTCAGGGACTACAAATGACACATTCTTTGTACCATTCTCCTACTGCTCAGAACCATGCCTGCAAGTCAAGCCTCCGCCGTATGTCAAACACCTTGGGCTATAAGGTCAAGCCTTCGGACCGTCCACATCCCAGTACAGGTGCTCTAGATTCGGCGGTTCATAAACCCCCTCACAAACGGGGCCAAGACCTTATAGCCCAATTTCAACACGCTACCTCATCAAAAGAATTCCCTTAAGATACAAGTTGGTTGGTGGGTGCACAACACCATCGCCCTAGTTGTGACGCAGGTGTTGGACATACGGCGGAGGCTTGACTTGCAGGCATGGTTCTGAGCAGTAGGAGAATGGTACAAAGAATGTGTCGTTTGTAGTCCCTGAGGAAGCCTTTGCAGGCGAAACATGTTGGACATCGACACAGATTTGTAAAAAATTTCGAACATATTCTATGTACCCTACTGTACTTCTGTTTTTCTCTACTGCATGATGTTTTAATGTCAATATTACACCAGCACAATTATGTGCCATTTTAATACAAATAAATAAAACTTGTATTTTAATTATTCTTCCTTACTGTTTAAATTTACTAAAGACAAATACTACAAGCTTTGCACCGCTATAGTCCCCCCCATCTACCCAAACATCCCATTTCCCCAGGGTTCCAACTCCCTCCTTCCCCCTTCCCCTCCCCCCCCTCCCTCCACCCCCCTTCATTTTTCCCCTTTCATCTTTAAAATATCAAATTTGGGATGAGGTGCTCGATAACATGAAGTGCCACTATACTTTTTTCTCGCTAGATTCTGTCTTGTTTGCAACCTGAGCTAGGGAGGCATCAACCTTGGGGTATTTAGCCCAAGCCTTAGTGTCTTCCTTCTCGAATGGGGATCTGCGTTTCACAGCTGCTGGCGTGAAGAGTTTTTTTCTCTGGTTCGCTCCATTCCCTCTTAACCAGATCTTTGAGGGCCTGGTGGACCGGAAAAGTTCTGCTCTTCTTGGGTTGCAGCCCCTTGTACCTTTTATCATGCAACGTGAGCTCTGCGACTTTCTTTCCCTTGATACCTAGGGTGTCTGCTATGTCTTTTTAGGAGACTCAGTATCTTCTCAGTATGCCTTCTGACACCAAATCCAGTTCGTCTGAGTCCGGGCATAGTCCCTCTTGACTCTGGAGGATCCCGCTCCTCCCCGCTTTATGCCTGGGTGGTCGTCTTATTGGTGGAGGTTATGCTACTCTGGTCCGTGCCGGTAGAGCCCTTCAGTTTTTTGATGGCTGCTTGCAACGGTGCAATAGTGCCTTTTATTTCCTTTTTAAATTTACCAAGCACATCCCTGAAGTAGTTCTGCGATTCTTTTGCTACTAATTTGTCCACACACTTCTGACACAGCATGACTGACATTTTTATAATGGTGGACTAATGTGTTTCCTGTTTCAGGGAGGAGGAGCCTATCTCGGATGCTGCCCTGGAAGACGATTCGAGAAAATACGTTTTGCCTATAGTTCTACTGTAAGGGTGCTACAGACAAGATCTAGAAGACATAAGAGAAATACAAATATGTTGTAGTCCAAGTATTCTTGTGTCATAGTGAATGTTGAAGTAAAACTACCACAAAAGCCCTGAAATACATTGGGTGTTTTATATGAACTTTCAGAATTAAATAAGTTTCTATGGACTTCAATATATTGTGCTGCACTCCTATTTCTCTAAAGTCTCGTACACACAAGCCGATGGTTGGTCAACGGAACGTTCAATTCTTGTCCAAATTGGGCGACTGTGGTTTGGTCTAGCGTACTAACGTGAAGCAAGTAATCGGCCAACAAAGCCAAACGTAGTGACGTATTCCGAGCATATAACGAGGAAGTTCAGGTGAATGTGATTTGTGAATTACGATCACAGGTTACATGACCAAACACTTCCTGGATTCCGAGCATGTGTGTTTGCACTTCCAACTTTTGGTTGGTCAACTTCTGTACACAGGAGCCAACAATCGGTCAACTCCTTGTTGGCCAACACAAGTTTTCTAGAATCGTGCATAGACACGATCGGATTATCGGCCAACAGGCTGTTGGACGACCGTTGTTGACCAACCATCGGACCCTGTGTACAGGCCTTTATACAATTAGGAGAGATGAACAGATATCTCCAAGGACAACAGAAGGGGAAATATCTGCCTTTCATCTGTAGCTCCTGCTGCAACTTCTTGTGTGACTTCCTCAGCAGAATGAAGCTGCGCCTATATAGTTTTTTTAATTAGAAAATGTTTATTGTGCCAAAAAAAAAAAAAAAAACAACAATATACATACAATGCAGAAGATATGAAGAGTGCGGTACAAAAGAAACATTGCATAAGAGTCAGACTCCGTTCAAGAAAATCAAGCAGTTTAATCTAAATGCAATGCCAAATCTAAAGTAACCGGAGTAGATTGCCCTAAGTAAGCATACAAAAGAGCATAATGGCACATTCAGCCTGGGTTCACACTATTGGGAATACAGACATCGCATGTAATTCGCACCCGCACTGCGGTACTGATCACATGCGATGTCTGTGGAATGCAAGTTCAGCCATACAGTTTGTATGGCTGAACATGCATTGGATTTGCATAAAAAAGGTGCAGGGACTTTTTTCCCCAGCACTGGAATTGTATCGCATGGGTGGGAACACCCATACAATCTGATTCCTGTCCAAATCCACAGTTTGCACTGCGATTTGTGAACCGATCTGGGGGTGTCAGTAACATTGTATTGACACCCGCAGCGGTTCGCAGAGGCCAGTGTGAACTGCCTGCGGAAGAGATGGGATGCGGGAACCCACCCAGGAATTGCGCTGGTTCCCCACATCGCTATAGTGTGAACACAGGCCAATACAATAAAAAAAAAGAAATACTACAGCATAACGAAAAACAAAAAGGAAAAAGAAAAAAAGAACAATGGCCAGAAGGCCATACTCAGTGTACCGTTTTGCTATCCAATTGGGGGGGGGGTCACAAACAACCTCCATGTGAGAGAATAGGGAGTATTAGTTTGAATCATCTTTTCTCAACTTGGTGCGTGCAGAGACAAATAAAAATGGGTAATTTGCTTACGTGTGTAGCCATGTTTCTCCCTTGGGAGTGGCTGGTAGTTGTGGTTCCCCTGCCCGCTGCCCTCAATCACACTATGTCCACACATCCAGAGTCACGGAACAGGCTGGTACTTTGTTTTGTTAATTTTATTTGAGGGGATAGAACTTGGATGGAGAAAAGGGGTTAACTGTGGGATGCCCAAAGAATTAGATCATGGGACCTTCTATATACATCTGCAGTATATACACTCCAACTTCCTCCAGCTCAATCACTTGCTGACCGTTCCTCTCCTTACTTCACTCCAGCTCACTTCTTAGTTTCCTGGCCTGAAAGGCAATTTATCAGGCCGCCATGACACTTCTTCCTCCACCCCAACTAACACATGGTGAGGCCTGCACTTTTGCCAGCAGTACCTCTGAACCACCCGTTACGGGGAAGGGCCACGGGCTCCTGTTTGTGAAGCCACAGGCCCTCCATTGTGTAGCTAGGTATGTTGGTGCTAGTGGGGTATTGGCAGACTACAACTTCCAGCCCATCCTCTTCCAGGCCATTCCAACCTGCTTTCCTATCCAGTGACACTCCTTCCCCTGATTGGCTCTTCCGACCTCCACAGACGGTCCACTATCCTCCCCCAACCTGCTCCAGACTTCTCATCCAGCTCCCAGGGTCTGTCACTCACCGACAACCGGTGGATCCTTTAAAGAGTCTTAGAATGTAGAACTCTGCTGCTCTCCTGCTTCCTTGTGCTACTCCAGGAATCGACTCCACTCCTGGCTGCACCCAAGCCTCCAGGCCCAAAAGGTCACCCCCCGAGACTGGGGGCTCCGCCTGCTCCACAGCCTCCTGCTAGATTCTCCTCTCTTCCACCCAAACTCTCCACCCCCTGCTGGCAGATTACTGTATTTAAGGAGGCCTGCCCCCTGCCAATCCAAACTGTGGCTTGGTCAGGGCTCCTTGCCACACATCAGAAAGTGACACCTCCTCATCCATCCCCTTTTCCAGAGCTTTCCAACTCAAAAATGGAGGAGTATCCGAGTGGTGTTCCTTCCTGCAATCTCCAGCCCTCCCTGAGCCACTCCCCAGCCACGATAAAAACAACCAGACCTGCACTCACTATCAGGCCTGACTAGATTTTACCTCTCCTATTCGAAAATCTACAAAAATAGAGCACCTATCACTATGGGGACGCTACACTCACACCCCCCCCCCCCCAAACATCAGCTGTAGTGTTGAGCGAACCCGGACTGTAACGTTCGGGTCCGTACCGAACTTTCGGGTGTCCGTGGCACGGACCCAGACATTTCAAAAATCGTTCGGGTTCGGTCCAGGGTTCTGCTATTTTACTCCACGTGTTGAGAATCTGCAGGGCAGCCAATCAACAAGCGTTTCACTGGTTTGCCCTTAGAAGCCATCACAGCCATGCCTACTAATGGCATGGCTGTGATTGGCCAGTGCATCATGTGACCCAGCCTCTTTATAAGCTGGAGTCACAGTGCTGCAGTCACATGCTCCTTGGGTTAGTGTAGGGAAAGGAAGCTGAAAGCTTGAGGGAGAGATTTGAGACATTTTGAGACCTGATCCTGCATCCTGAGATAGATTACTTTACTACTGCTGTCTGTGCTGTTGCTCTGAGTACAGATAGCAGAAATTAGAGATTTTACATACCGCTGCTTTGAGTTGCAGATCAAGCTCTGCATAGAACAACGACTGTCTCTTATAC
>BLSH010145457.1:38871-54610 GCA_018402905.1 Glandirana rugosa | reverse complement strand
GGCTGCCCCCCCCCCCCCCCGCTACACACTTACACACTGGGGCTGGCCTGGCCAGATGACATTATCAGCAAATGCATATTCGCGGACGGGCTGCATCCATTTCATACTGGGACATTGTATTGTCCCGGAATGAAGGTGCCCGGGACCTAGGACAGACCTGCAGAATGCGGGATTGTCCTGGGCAATCCGGGACACGTGGTCACCCTAGTCCATACAACATGGCAATCTAAGATGTCTGAAGTACTTCCTAAACCAAAAGTCACTTCCTGTCTAAGAAATTTACATAACTAGATATAAAACTGCTACATACTTTTGCCACTAGATGGCAGCGGTAAACTACACATTCAATATAAGTAACTATAACTAAATTAGCCTGTAAAGGCAGCACACCCCCTGTTGCTTTTGGTGGGTGCTACCTCCTGCTAATCGTGACCCATTCAAGTAAATAGAGCCACTCTGCAAGCACCCTGCAATTGCATGCTTCTATGGGGTCCACGGGGTTAAAGCAGGTGGTGAAAAAGCAACACAACACTGCTTTTATGCCCAGTGTATTGCTTCACACGACCTGAAGATCTCTGCTGCTGGCACCACTCTGGAGACCGCCAGCCGGGATAAGAGATGGAGTGCAGTTGGGATCACTCCTTATGGGACAGGAGCCGGCACTACAGAGAAGGTATAGGCTTATGCAACTATTGCTCCCTACTACACCTCCAACTTTACAAGTAGACCCTCTACATTGCACTCAGTTTGATGCTCTGGGATGGCAGGTCAGCAAGCCCAGACTGAGATCTACCAGTCACCTGTCCGAGATCTACTGGTAGATCGCGATCTACAGGTTGCTGACCCCCGCTCTATGTAGTAGAAAAAAATTGTGACAGACGAGATAGAAGGTATGGACTGTAAACAAATCTCCAAAATCCTGTTCCCATCTACGTCTACAAGGCAATTTAGCGGCATTTTGTGTGGTCACAACCAAGAGTAAATTTATTAAATCACGCCTTTCTTATTTGGTTCATGTAAAATGTCTAGCAATAATGAGCCTGCAGGGCATGTCGTAGTTGAAGGTATTTATAAAAAATAGTTTCCTAGGCATTCGGCGGCTCCTGTCCGTTCCCACCGCGCAGCAGCTGTGGGGGGAGGGGCCGCAAGCAGGGGAAAATATCCCTGTTCAGTGCGGAGTGCATCTCCGTGTTAGATGCGCTCCCATTGAACACAACGGGCTGGGAATTCGCACCGCATTGCACAAAAAACACACACGGTTTTTGTGCAATGCGGAATGCACCGCACATATGTGAACCGGACACATTGAAATCAATGTTTTTTCAAGTGTCCTGCGAATTGGATGCGGTTTAAGCCGCATCCAATTCGCATAGGTGTGAACCCAACCTAAAAGTAGAAATATAGGGCAACCGCACGCCTATATCGTTTTTTTTTTTTTTAAATCAGAAAAGGTTTTTTTAAGTGCAAAACAACTTCCAGTGTACATATATTAGGTATAGATAGAAACATAGAAAAGTGACGGCAGAAAAATACTGAGTAGTCCATCGAGTCTGCCCCTTTTTATTTTATTTTTTTTACATTAACCTTGTTGTCTGACTATGGACTTATGTCCATCCCAAGCATGTTTGAAGCCATTTACTGTTGACTGTCTCACAACCTCTGTTGGTAGCCCATTCCAATCATCAAACACCCTTTCAGTAAAATGATACTTTCTAAGATTAGTTTTGAACTTCCCCCCAGTTAGTTTGAGGTCATGTCCCCGTGTTCTTGATTTTGGTTTCATATTGAAAAGGCTGCCCTCCTGAACCTTATTCACCCCCTTGATGTATTTAAAGGTTTCAATCATGTCTCCCCTCTCCCTTCTTTCCTCCAGACTGTACATATTAAGTTCCTGAAGTCGCTGTTGATATGTTTTATCCCCCAGACTTTTAACCATTTTTGTTACCCGTCTCTGAACTCGTTCTATTTTATCAATATCTTTTTGTAAGTGTGGTCTCCAGATGCATACCGCATCAAACATTTCAGTACATCAAAACATATCCCTGTCCCAAAGGGCTAAGATACCAATGCTCCTTCCCAAACAGAAAGTACAGGCGGCTTAAGATGCACTAACTCAAATTATGATGTAGGGCATTGTAGAATTCTTCTCATTACAAGTTCCCTATTGCTTATTGCAGGCGTGTCGAGCCAAGGGGTCCAAAGTCTCTCAAACTTGCCCAAGCTCCCCCTATGCTGATAATGTAGTGCTCCTTAAGGGAGAGTATTGCCCATATGGGTTATCCATGAGGTAATGGTGGGTGGCATGGAAGATTTCCATCCCATAAGAATAACCTTTATGGCCTAAATTAAGGCACGGGAAAAAGCAATTCTGACCATCTCCTCCGGAATCACCTCCTCAAGGATGCCAAGTACACAGTAGATCGGTTCTAGAGGTATAGCCGGTCGTCTGGAAAACCTGATTGAGTGTCAAAAGAACCCCACTCCTATAACAATGGAGCTTCGGGCAACGCCAGAGGAGATGGACAAGATCCACAAGAACCTGCCTGCACTTACCACACAAGGGATCTACCAACCTGCCCATCCTATGGAGCTTTGTGTCTATATAGTTAATGCGTTTCTTACCTCCTCCCTTTGAGAAAAAGGAAGCACTGGCCAGGTTGCACAGAGTTCACACAGTAAAGCTGCATGCACATGGGTCTTGTTAAATTACTCCTATCTGGGCTCATTTATACTAGTGGTTGGGGGGGGGGTAAATCCATGTGGCTGAGCTGTGTTTTTACTGCCTTCCCCAACCACCCCTCCTTTAGCTGCAAAGGCAGTGAGTGGATGAGGGTATAAACATGCTGCAGGCATGATGCTTTGCGACAGCGGCAGAAATTAGAATCCCTGTCATGTTCGGTGAATGGGGCCACACGGCTATAGTGCAGTAGTTGGGCATTTAGGGGGTTAAAGCTGGCGATGATGCTGCTCTCCTGTCAAGCTCTTCTGTAGAGCAATCCAGGTAAGTATCGCTTTTCAAAGTACAATGGGGTAGCCCCTGGAAGTCGCACATCTAGGTGTATTGGAATGGCGAGTAGAGTGGCAACCTCAGCCTGGACTCCAACCAGGCCCCCCAACGTGTTTCACTCCACTCCCCGGAGCTTAGTCCCCATGACTAAGCTCCAGGGGGGGTGGAGTGAAACACGTTGGGGGCCTGGCCTGGTTGGAGTCCAGGCTGAGGTTGCCACTCTACTCACCATTCCAATACACCTAGATGTGCGTCTTCTAGGGGCTACCCCATTGTTTGCTGAAGTCTAACAGGAACTAGGACGGGTCCCATCCCCTCTCAGCACTCTCATAACGGCTGTGGAACCACTGACTACATACCCCTTACCACTGAGCCTCAGTGGCACACACACATTTCCTAGATCGCTTTTCAAAGTGACAGTGCTTGCTACGAGTGTACACAAGCCCATAGAGTTTTACAAGCTGCCATCAGTGGAGCTGGGTGGTGCGCCTGAGCCTTCTACCTGCACCTAAATGCTGAAGTCTCATGCACCAGGGATAATGCCTGGTAAGCACGATGAGATTATCGGTCGAATAATTGTCGTCTTTTTTGCTCGCATGCCAATCTCAGATCGAATCTGAAGAGTTTACTAAAGTCACGAAAATTCTAGTACTACAGAATAATAAAAAAAAACCATCGGAAGTGATGTTTTGTGTTATAGTGTATTTGTACTGCATTTTCGGACAACTGTACTAATTAAATGAAAATCGGACAGAAAAATGTTTCATGCATGTCCGATAATACCGGATCAACTGTCCTGATCGGCTCACGAAAGTTCTGTACTAACTATCAGATTAGCGTACAATCGATCCGAAAAGCGGTATTTTTCGTATGATTTTTGGATCGTGTGCAGGGGGGCTAATGCTTGTAGCCTGTATACAGGAGTGTCAAAAGAAGGAAGTGTAAGGTGTTACAGTATAGGACAACTTTCACTCAGAGGGCACATGCACACAGCTGATTACGACCATACATCACAGTATTTCTGCGGCAGGTATGGCCAGGTCTTCCAATCAGCCATGGACAGGAAGCCTATAAAAATCAATGACAAGCTGACACTGTCCACAGCTGTTTGCATGAAATCACCTGCTTTTAGAAATGGATATGCATACGTCCCAACTTTTTGAGATGGGAACGAGCGACGCCTATTAGCAAAAGTATGTAGGCATAGGACACACACCCTGCCACGCCCCCTTAACCACTTCACCTCCGGAAGGATTTCCCATGTTAGGACAAGAGCACTTTTTGCGATTCGGCACTGCGTCGCTTTAACTGACAAACGATCGTGCGACGTTGTACCCAAACAAAATTTGTGTCCTTTTTTTCCCACAAATAGAGCTTTCTTTTGGTGGTATTTGATCACCTCTGCGTCATTTCTGACCACCGCTATAAACAAAAAAAGAGCAACAATTTTGCAAAAAAAAAAAAAAAAAAATTTCTTACTTTTTGCTAAAATACAAATCCAAAAAATAAAAATATATAAAACAAATTTATTCATCGGTTTTGGCCGAATTATAGTCTTCCTCATATTTCTGGCGTTTTTTACAATTTTTTTTTTTTTTTTTTTTTTTTACTGGTAATGGCAGCGATCTGTGATTTTTATCGGGACTTTGATATTGGGTCGGACATTTTTTGACACTTTTTTGGGACCAATGAAATTTATACAGTGATCAGAAATTTAAATATCCTCTGATTACTGTATAAATGTCATTGGCAGTGAAGGTTAGTTAACCTACAGGGGGAGATCTAGGGGTTAACTGTGTTCCCTGGGTGTGTTCTAACTGTGAGGGGGCTGTGCTGCCATGGGCATTACAGATCTAACTGATCCCAGTGACAGGGATCAGTAGATCTCTTACATGCCCACTGACAGAGCGGGGAACCGCCGTGTTTACATCGGCGGTTAGCCATTCTCTCTCTGGCAGGTCATCACGGCTCGCCGGCGGACATCGGGTCCGCCTGAGCCGCGGGCACACTCCTGCAGAGTGTGGCGGGCACGTGCGAGCTGCCGCTTATATAGGGCGATTCGCGGGACTCTGCAGCAGTAAATATGTGGCACTTGGTCAAGAACTGGTTAAAGGAGAACTATAGAAAAAAAATATTAGTTAAACCCCCAAGTGCTTTTTTTCCCCAGTACCATTTCTTTTTATGGCTTTTGAACTTTACAAATGCAGCAATATAGACATTTGATGAAAGGCTAGCACTGGGAAACACTTTTAAAGATAAAAAGTGCATTTTATATACATCTATATAGATCAGACCAAAATGAGGGACAGAGGGACTTTGGCCCTCATCATCCATTGCTCCCAACTGTCCCTCGAAATCAGGGACAGTTGGGCAATGGATATGCACAATGTGTCCAGGGGCACACATTACATGTGAACTGCAGTGGACATCCACGGACAGGGTCAGCCTGTCATTGATATGTACAGGCTTCTTATCCATGGATGATGATCAGAAACACCTAAATAGTTGCATTAAAAAACTTTTTTTAAAATAACAAATAGTAGTAGCTGTGATTTGTTACTCTTTTTCTTTCATGTGGA
Source organism: Glandirana rugosa (assembly GCA_018402905.1). Classification (NCBI taxonomy): domain Eukaryota; kingdom Metazoa; phylum Chordata; class Amphibia; order Anura; family Ranidae; genus Glandirana; species Glandirana rugosa. Next base: position 49,024 of record BLSH010145457.1, on the reverse strand, counting down.
GGTGGATCAAGATGCTGTAGATCTGTGTAAGCTGCGACTTGGGTGACTTGGAGTTTGCATAGGGCTGTCTTACTCTGCTCAGCAATGGAGGTGCAAAGGAAAGGAGAGCATGTGCAGCTGGGGGTGCTGGGATTAAAGTCAGCATATTGGTTTAACCTGAATAAGCAATGTGCATATTCATGTTAAGGCTGGGTTCACACCGCAGCATGGAGTGGCTCACAGCAGGGGTCCGGTGCATCCCTGTTCACCGTTTCAGGTCCAATCTCATGCCGAATTTTTGGCTAAATTCAGACCTGAAATGGGCCGAAAGACACACAGGACCCCTGTGCAATTCGCACCAGAGCCGCTCCGGGGAAGTGTGAACTGGCTCCATAGAGAGCCGGTCACAATCTCCTGACATGCGAATTTGATGCGGTGAAATCCGCATCCATTTCGCAATAGTGTGAACCCAGCTTAAAGTGTAGGTAAACCCTTTACAAGGGGAAAAAAAAAAATTTGGGCATACAGTTAAACTTCCTGTCCTAGCGTGACAACACTCTCTGAGCTGCTCTCTATGCAGCAGTGTTGTCATCCTAGGATGTGCTATGTGGACTACAAGCTGTTTGGTCCAATACACAGCCAGCACATACACGCTTGATTGCTTACAAAGACTTGGTTCACATCTATGCAGTTTGAGATTGGTGCGTTCTACAGTGCATTTTGCTGTTCCATTTGCACACGTGATTTTACTGTTATTTTGCCGCCATTTGTGTTTTTAATGTTTTTTTTTTTTTTTTGGCACAACTTGTTGTTAGACAGATTTAAAAAATGCATATTGGGGCAAAAATCACAGCGAAAACACACTACATGCTTTTATGCAGCTTCTCCATTGAAGTCTATGGAACCAAAAAAAAAAGCAACGTTTTGCATTTAAAAAAGTTCCTGACTTTTTTCCCAAAAACGCAGTGGCTCAAAAAAAAAAGCATAGATGTGAATGTGTCCTATAGGAAACCATGTTAAATGGACTGTTGTGCGTTTCTGCAAATGCAAAAAGCAAAGGGGAACCAGGCCTGAGGCTGGATTCACACCTATGCATTTTAGTACTTTTTGCATTTTGCAGATTTGCACTGCAGTCCATTTAACATGGTTTCCTATGGAACACGTTCTGCAGTGCAAATCTGTAAAATGCAAAACGCACTAAAAATGCATAGGTGTGAATCCAGCCTTACATATTCAGGATCACCTGTGATCCTGGTGATTGTCAGCAGCTCCTGAGAGTCTACTGGCTGCACACTGGCCCTCTTATCTTGACAGCTGAATTGTTCTTAAAAACATGCTCACTAGCAGGAATGGGCTTGGGCGTGTTCGGAACCTAACGTACCTGATCCCACCAGGAAGTTTGCACTGCGCTGCGCTAATCACAGGCAGTGAAACATTTCCCTATCTCTGCAGCCGTGCATCTGGAAATGTTTCACTGCCTGTGATTAGCGCGGCGCAGTGCAAACTTCCTGGCGGGATCGGGCGTGTGCAGTTCCGAACACGCCCAAGCCCATCCTTGCTCACTAGCCCAGCAATTCCAGCATTATCTGATGTAAGCAATCACTCCACTCTTAAGCCCCGTACACACGGGACGACGATCGCATACAACAGGTCGTACTCACGACCGTTGTATGCGAAATCGATCTTTCGTATGCACGATTTGAACAGTCGAACATATGACAGTCGTACAAGGGAGTTGTATGAGCAGACTAGAAAACTTGGTCGTACCAACAAGCTCTCATATGACCGTTGTATCGTTTGTACAGAGCAGTTGGTACAACAAAGTTGTATTGTGCAAACACGCATGCGCCAAAGTCAGGAATGGCTGGATGCTAATTACATGCACCTGAACGTTCGTCTGCGGTCGTACGATTGTGTAGTGCAGTCAGTATGCAAGTTACATTATGCAACATAAGATTTGCGACGATCGTACGTACGATCGTCGGCCCGTGTGTACGAGGCTTCAGCACTCCTGGTCCAGCACCGTCATCTTCTCTTCTGACATCATCAGGAGGCCAGCTATTTTTTCTGGGTTCTTTGAACCAGCTCCCTGATGACACACAGCAGCACATGTGCAGTGCAACGGACAGTACCCAGTGAATGCGTGATGTGGTGACAGTTGACGAGAAGCCTCCCAAAAACATACATATCCAATGAATCAATTAGAAAAAACTGCAACTACCAAAAGCAATGAGGCTCCAAGGGTATATGTAAATAACCACTGCTGAAAGATGATAAATGATTCCAGGGCCCAAAAGTAGGTTAAACCCCCCAGGGAGCCCCAGGACCATGGGAGAAGTGTCCCCTCACGCTGCTTATAATAGCAATCCAGTGGATAGTGAGCTGCTAGGATTGCTCTTACACAAGAGCATAGGCTCTCGTGTAAGAGCAATCCTAGCGGCTCTAAAAAACAGTTCCAGGATGATTGCTAGACTTCAAGTGGTTATACCGGGATGATGCCTGCAGCTTGCTTGGTGGCAAGTGGGGCTATAGTCAGAAAATTAAGTCCTGCTGGATCTCTTCAGGCTGGCCCCTTTTGAAGGTATAGCTATGTAAAACATTAAAAATAAGTGCTTATACTTTTTACATTCCAGTAATACACTGTCTCACCTGCTCTGCACATGCTTGGTTGTTCTTTATTTTGAAGCACTGTGCTGAATTTATAGAGGCCGATCTGCTGACAGCCTAAAGGTTTACTCCTGCACATTGGCTCTGGACTTCAGGAAAATGGCAGCCTCCAGCAAGAAGAAACAGGAGCTTGATAAATGCTGGGGACAATTTTAGAGCACACAGATTTTGGTAGCACAATTATTAATGTGGAATATATGTTGCTTACTAAAGAACTTTATTTTTTATCAAGTTGTTATGGGTAAAGTTCTGCTTTAACTTCCTGTCTCTGGGTGACAACACTTCCTGAGACCCTTTTGGCTGCACATTAGCTGATTATGGTAAAAAAGTGAAAGTCCAGGCTTTTCGTACCTATGCTTAAACCTGCTCCCACCCCTATTCTAAATCTCCTGTGAAAGAACAGTGTTCTTTGAATAGTGAATACCTACCTATTCTTGGGCTGCACCAGTCCAGTCACATGACTAGCCCCCATCAGTGGCTACGGAGATCACGTGTTTGGACCAGAGTTTGTACCAGAGCGCTCTGAGAATAGGTAAGTACATGCATCTTTCTTCCGTAGGTAGAATATGAGTAGAATAGGGGCGGGCACAGATTTAAGATTAGTTAGGAAAAACCTGGAATTCCATTTCAAGAAGAGAAGTGCACATAATGATTAGGGACACTGTAATTGGTGTGGCCGTGATCAGAGAAACTGTGACTGGTGTGGTGGTGATTAGGGGACAATATGACTGGTGTGTGGTAACCAAGGACACGATAACTAGTGTGGTGGCGATCAGTCACACTCTAACTGGTGTGGTGGTGATCAGTGACACTGTAACTGGTGTGGCGGTGATCAGGGACACTGTAACTGGTGTGGTGGTGATCAGTGACACTGTAACTGGTGAGGCAGGGATCAGGAACACTGTAACTGGTGTGGCGGTGATCAGGGACACTGTAACTGGTGTGGTGGTGATCAGGGACACTGTAACTGGTGTGGTGGTGATCAGGGACACTGTAACTGGTGTGGTGGCGATCAGTCACACTCTAACTGGTGTGGCGGTGATCAGGGACACTGTAACTGGTGAGGCAGGGATCAGGAACACTGTAACTGGCATGGTGGTGATCAGGGACACTGTAACTGGTGTGGTGGTGATCAGGGACACTGTAACTGGTGTGGCGGTGATCAGGAACACTGTAACTGTGTGGCAGTGATCAGGGACACTGTAACTGATGTGGTGGTGGTCAGGGACACTGTAACTGGTGTGGCGGTGGTCAGGGACACTGTAACTGGTGTGATGGTGATCAGGGACACTGCAACTGATGTGGTGGTGATCAGGGACACTGTAACGGGTGTGGCAGTGGTCAGGGACACTGTAACTGGTGTGGTGGTGATCAGGGACACTGTAACTGGTGTGGTGGTGATCAGGGACACTGTAACTGGTGTGGTGGTGATCAGGGACACTGTAACTGGTGTGGTGGTGATCAGGGAGACTGTAACTGGTGTGGTGGTGATCAGGGAGACTGTAACTGGTGTGGCAGTGTTCAGTCACACTGTAACTGGTGTGGTGGTGATTAGGGACAATAGGCTCCATTCAGAAAACGGTATCTACCACTTTAAGAAATGCTGTAAAATACCACTGTGGGCTTTCCCGCTGACAGCTGAATGTAAATAAATGTAAAGAAAAGGATTTTGAGGGGAACAACCCCCCCCCCCCACCCAATGCCAAAATGTAAAAAAAAAAATTACTGGTTGTTAAAGACGCCGGTGGTCGCCCGCCCCTTGCCAACCAGTTAAAATCATACACATTCTTTAAATACCACATGCCTGGACCACTTACTGCATGCATTTAATGATTTATTCCTTCTATGAATTGAGTTTAATGCCTGTTCATGAGGTAGTTACTGAGCGGTTTAGGGTAAATATCACAAAACTTTATAGTGAATTGACAAATTCAGGATCGCATGCAATATTTTGGGGAAAATGTGTCTGGACACCTGCATACTGCATACAAGATGATTTTGTGAATGGAGCTCATTATGACTGGTGTTACATTTATGAGGTGGGTGCTGGAGGAAGCAAGGTGGGGGTGCATTGTACATTACATTCAGAAGTTGGACAGTCACAGTTAAAGAGTTGTAAACTCTCAGGCTTGGTTCACACTGGAACCCACAGTGGCTTCCAGCAGGGGTCCGGTGCGTGCTGGTTCACTGTTTCAGGTCCGATTTCAGCCCGAATTTTGAGTTGAATTCGGACCGGAAACGGACCAAAAGACGCACAGCGTCTTTGTGCAAAAGGCACCGGACCCACTGCGGAGATATGTGAACCAGCTCCATAAAGAGCCAATCATAACCTCCTGTTATGGGAATAGGATGCGGAGAAACCCGCATCTAATTTGCATAGGCGTGAACCCAGCCTTAATGTTTTTCACCTTAATGCATTGAAAAACCTGTGTTGCAGCTGCCCCACAGAGCCCCCCTTTTACTTACCTGAACCCGATCGTTCCAGCGACGAGCACAGGCCCATCCACTGGCTCGGGTCCTCATTGGCTAGATTGATAGCAGCAGGAGCCATTGTCTCCCACTGCTGTCAATCAAATCCAGTGACACGGGAGCTGGGGGCGGGGCTGAGTCTTGCTGTCTGTGTCAATGGACGCAGCAGCAGGACTCAGGAGCGTGCCCACATGGGTGCCCCCATGGAAAGCGGCTCTCTATGGGGCACCCGATGAAGAGGAGGAGCCAGGAGCGCCGCTGGGGAACCCCAGAAAAGGAGGATGGGGGCCGCTCTGTTCAAAACCCTAGCACAGAGGAGGTAAGTATGACATGCTTGTTATTTTTAAAAAAACAAACCTTTACAATTGCTTTAAGCTGAACTCCAGGCAAACAGTGAAATACACAGATGATATAGTTATGTGGGATTTGTTTTGCCTCCCAAAGGATTTGAATTTCTGTCCATTCAGTTCTGAAATTGGCATAGCTCTGCCACATCACACAGCCCTTGCACTGATTGGCTGCCTGTGCTGCTTCTCCCTCCCCCAGTCTGAGCTCTGCTGTACATGGACTGCCAGAGAGCCAACTCAAATGCAGGTACTTACCCTGCTTGCATTTAAACACAAGCATGTCATGATGTATCAATGAATACCAAGCTGCACTCATTTGGCTTTTTTATATCTACCTGGAGCATGGCTTTAAAAAATTGTGATGAACCAAGCAGGGGTCGCTGGTTACATAAAATGTATTTGGGGAGAACTAATTTTATAAAAGACAGCCACAAAATGTGATATGCGGAGTACACCCCACCTCACCCATAATACACCATGATCAGCAGGGAAATGGAGAGCCACCTGCCATGCCAGCACTGACAGCCAGCGGTGACGTCATCCGCTCCCTCTTAAATGGGCCAAAAGGAGGCGGGGCATGTGGCGGCTGAGGGTCAGGCTGCATTGTGCTGGCGGTGCGGGGTCCCGGCTCTGCAGGTATTTGGTGTACAATGTGGTCACCTGCGGCTCTTAGGCTGAGGTGGCGGCTCCCACCCATTGGTGACCTTTTTGTCCTCTCCTTTATCCCTCTGCTAATGCGGTGATCGGGGCTGTAGGCAACAATCATTCCTAACCCATCGTGTGTAAATTGTGTATAAGGTGTCACTGCCCTCTGCTGGTCGGAGACTGCTAGAGCAGCGGCTCAGAGAATCATGGTTGTCACCCCCTTTCCATAAAGCTGCTCCTTACTTTTCCCTTCACACATCTCTCTCTCATATATATATATATCACAATCTTCTCTATATGATGTGTTTTGTAAATCACTCTTTATTTGTATGTACCTGGCCATCACTGTTGTATTTGTCAGCTAGCCTCCTCTGGTAATTCTGTCACCCATTCCGGGAGGCCATGAGGCAATGTACAATATATGCGTCTCAGCGTGTCGCAGCCTCCTGTGGTAATTCTGTCACCCATTCCGGGAGGTCATGAGGCAATGTACAATATGTGTGTCTCAGCGTGTCGCAGCCTCCTGTGGTAATTGTCACCTGTTCCGGGAGGCCATGAGGCAATGTACAATATGTGCGTCTCAGCGTGTCGCAGCCTCCTGTGGTAATTGTCACCTGTTCCGGGAGGCCATGAGGCAATGTACAATATGTGCGTCTCAGCGTGTCGCAGCCTCCTCTGGTAATTCTGTCACCCATTCCGGGAGGCCATGAGGCAATGTACAATATGTGCGCCTCAGCGTGTCGCAGCCTCCTGTGGTAATTCTGTCACCCATTCCGGGAGGCCATGAGGCAATGTACAATATGTGCGTCTCAGCGTGTCGCAGCCTCCTCTGGTAATTCTGTCACCCATTCCGGGAGGCCATGAGGCAATGTACAATATATGCGTCTCAGCGTGTCGCAGCCTCCTGTGGTAATTCTGTCACTCATTCCGGGAGGTCATGAGGCAATGTACAATATATGTGTCTCAGCGTGTCGCAGCCTCCTGTGGTAATTCTGTCACCCATTCTGGGAGGCCATTAGGCAATGTACAATATGTGCATCTCAGCGTGTCGCAGCCTCCTGTGGTAATTCTGTCACCCATTCCGGGAGGTCATGAGGCAATGTACAATATGTGCGTCTCAGCCTCCTCTGGTAATTCTGTCACCCATCCGGGAGGCCATGAGGCAATGTACAATATGTGCGCCTCAGCGTGTCGCAGCCTCCTGTGGTAATTCAGTCACCCATTCCGGGAGGCCATGAGGCAATGTACAATATGTGTGTCTCAGCGTGTCGCAGCCTCCTGTGGTAATTCTGTCACCCATTCTGGGAGGCCATGAGGCAATGTACAATATGTGCGTCTCAGCGTGTTGCAGCCTCCTGTGGTAATTCTGTCACCCATTCCGGGAGGTCATGAGGCAATGTACAATATGTGCGTCTCAGCGTGTCGCAGCCTCCTGTGGTAATTTCACCTGTTCTGGGAGGCCATGAGGCAATGTACAATATGTTGGGACTTTAAATGAAGTGTGCAATGGTAAATGAATAAACCCCTTATGTGGGTTGGGCGGGAGTTCTGTCACTGCGCATTGACGTCACACCCTACACGCCGGATGTGGTGCCGCTATCCCAGGTGGCGTCAGTCTCCACCCTGCATGCGTCATGGGAGAGCTGTGTTTGGCGCCATTGGCTGGGTGTGTCAGCTGTCCGGGTGGTGGCCCCGCCCTCTCCACCTGCACGCCGCGACGTTGGGGGACCTCACATGGCGGCGCTCCTATATAGGGCAGCATCGCACAGTGGACAGACAAGTGGGAATGCACTCCCCACCCCAACGGACAGTCTGCCATATGACATACACTCCTATAATAGGTATGATGTATCACTATAGTCACCTCACTTATTTGCAGCTTTATGGCTTTTTTCCTCACTGTATCTCCCCCTGCATCTCCTCTGGTTTCCGCTTTACTCACCTGTTTTTTTTTTTTTGTTTTTTTTTTCCTCTTCCTTCCCCCCCCCCCCCCCTTTTTTTTTTTTTTTTTTTTTATTGCTTTGCTTCCCTTCCCTCTTCATTCTTTCCCTTATTTCACCTCTGTGTTACACACACCACACAATGTTCAGCAGCTCATTTTTACATCACTCCCCAGATGCCTCACATGGTTTCCTCACCACCACCACCCCATGGGAGTGCTGAACCACTTCTGTCCCACGTGGGCTCTGTTCTGTCCGGGTTGTTGCCGCTATTTACGCCCCTAGAGGTCCCGAGATGATGTCCCCGGCTAGCTTGCGGTCTCCAGCGCAGGAGCGCCTCACTCCCAGCATTATGGTGTTAATGCAAGTCCTACCCTAGAGGGATATCTACCATCTGTTTTTTGAACATTCTGAACCATATGTGATCATTTTGATTTTATATACATATTCATTTTCTATTTTAGATAGGCTTGCTCCTGAAGAGTGATAGTAAATCATGAAACGCGTAAAGCTACGTATTGTCCTAATCTAAATCAATTATGTTTTTTCAAAAATAACCAAAGATTTTCAACTGTTTACATGACCAAGGGAGCAGGGAGAATGAGCTCTGTTCAGTGCGGAACACATCTGTGTTAGGTGCGTGCCCATTGAACTTAATAGGCTGGTAATTCGCACCGCATTAAACAGAAAATGCACGTTTTCCCCAGTCGTCTTCCAGGACAGCCCTTGAGAGATGGAGCTCATCACACCTGACAGGAAAAACATTGCACAGCTCTTTAAAAGGCGGTCCCTCAGGCATCTGGTCAGTTTTTTGTGTTTCCTCAGCCGAGGAGACATGTTGCAGAGGAACCGTCTTCTAAAGAGGGAGTAAGGAGAGCTCCACCGCTCAAGGGCTACCGGGGAGGCAAAGCCAGAGCAAGATAAGAAAGCTATCAACAAGAATGGCTGCAGATGAAATCTCTCCTTTGCCAAACGGGTTCCCTCCGCAGGTGCAGGAGTTCCCCGTCCCCTTACCTCTCTCCAGAGCCCGGCGAGGGAGTGGGCGGTGGGGATGCATGTAGGCGGCAGCGCTGGAGACCTTTTTCTCTCCTCATGTTTTTTGAAAATTCGCGCTGTACGCCGGAGGAGCGCGGAGCGTCACTTCCGGCGGATGTGCATCATCACCGTGCGCTGGAGGAAGTAGTTCCTACCTCCAGGCGCAGAGAGGAAGGGGAGGGCCGGGCCGGTGTCATATTAAAGGCGCCACAGCATGGCTACAGCGCCGAGGAAAGCAGCATGGAGGCTCACGCTTCGGGTGAAGCCAGCACCGGCTCTTCACAGGTAGGCTGGCGGTGCCAGAACCTTTTTCCTGTGCCTAAATTTTTCTGTGATGTGGTAAAGAGCTAGCAAAGGCATTTGTGAAACCTTTAGTGTAGCTCTGGTGGGTGCTAGGAGGGCAGGTGGTCAGATATGATATGCATTTAACTGTCCCTTGTTTGTCATCCTCTCCGCTAGAAGGAGCATTCTAAAGCGGGGAAGGCAGCTGCCAAGACGGACAAAAGAAAATGCCCAGCTTGCAGCACCAGGCTGCCCTCAAATTATGCTAAAACATTATGCCAGACATGCATTACAGGGGTCCTTCAAACAGAGGAAGATTCCCCTTTTAGCAAGTTCCTATGCTCCTTCAAGGATGAGGTTCAGTCTACCTTTTCATCATTCAGGAGACTTATATCAGAGGTCCAGGTACCAGGGAAGGTCCTGGACAAACCGGTACCCACCTCACCTACTCACCCCTCTTCAGGCTTAGGAGAGCCATTAGGGAGTAGGGAAATCCCACATCTTTCCACTGACCCGGATTCTGCTCAGTCCTCTGGACAGGACGAAGGTCAGGATGAAGCATCCATTTCCAGGTTTTACTTTTCCATCTGACTTGGAGTAGGAACTTCCTCGTATCCTTGAACGATTTTCCCCTTAGAAGGAGACAAACTTCCTGGGGACATTACGTACAGACCGTATTACAAAATCGTATTAAACTCCCGTCGGACCACGACGTTCGACCCGTAAAAGAAAACAGGCAGAACCGTCGACGGAAGGGGCGAAATCTTACGAGGAAGATCGCCTCTCCTA